>WSYH01001097.1:0-63643 GCA_036426205.1 Ascaphus truei | reverse complement strand
GCTCATTCCCCCCTATGGTTTTGTAGAATATATCGTTGTTGTAGAAGAGGTAACGTCATTAACTACATTCTTTGAGTACAGAGGAAAAAAAACCATGAAATTATCTTTTTTTACGGAAAAAATACTGTATTTAAAAAAGGAAGGTATTTTTAAAATGTCAATTTCTGAAGATTAGGGATCTTAATGAGTTCTGCAATAGGAATTAGCCCTGTCTCAATGAGGCTTCACTAGTAAACCTCAGTGGTTCTGAGGAATCAGCAGGAGAGCTGGTTAATTGCAGTAACAATTAACCAGTTCCACCTGGTTATCAGACCAAGTGGATGCCTCTTGCTTTGAACTAAGAGAGACTCTTGAGCACACAGGATCACTGTGTGGCTGATTTCAATACACCAAAGGAACAGGCCTCTCTTCCAGGGTCAGCAAAACCCAGTAACCTACCAGGGACTGGCCCCTCAACGAACACCCATCCGGACCCAGACTGACAAACACCTGCACTTTGAGGTACCTGCTTGAGACTTTGGGTGATATGTCTGGTAAGGGTATTTTCCTCCCAGTCTTGCAGATATGGACTGGGGACATGAGTTAGCCCCTTACACAGCGATAGGCTGTTGCTCTTATTTGTTTTTTTTGTTTGCTGTGAGTGTTAAAAAGGGACAGGCTAATAAAACCATGTTTTAATTTCCCCAAAAGAGCAATCATAGCAATAAATGGCACGCCACTGTTAATAAAGACATGCAGGTATAAATTCTGCTTCTGGTGCTTTACCTCCCAATGGTCCGAGCATCTCAAGGCTGGGCCTGATAATGGCACAAAAATGAAGAAAGGAGGAGCACACAGAGGCTTGTTTGAGTTTTGAAAAACTTCAATAAGGTGCTCACAGCATCAGAGCTTTAGCACAGATAAGTTTCAGACTAATAGTCTGAGGAAGGGACACTTAGTCCTGCAGACGTTATCTATACTAAAGCTCTGATGCTGTGAACACCTTATTGAAGTTTTTCAAAACTCAAATCAAGTCTCCTGTGTGCTTCTCATTTCCCCCACAAGCGTCTCCCTGTGTGTACCTCTGCAGTCTTCTTACAGAGTCCATAATGTTTTTTTCTTTACTAAGCCAATATTCATGAAAAACGTAAAAAATGCACTTAATAGGTTTTACCTCTACAATGATGATATCACTGTACCGTACATATATTAACTAAATAGTTAACTTAATGCATCACTGCATTGTCTGCCTGAAAATATATCTTTGTGTATTAATTAACTGATTTTTCACCTTAATAAACCATTCTATTAGAACTGTATATCTCAACACAAACACACTCGTGGGGCACGAAATAGTTACCCCATCTGAGCGTCTGATTACCATGACAACATGGAGCTTTAGAAGACCCTCCCCCCTCCGTGTCTGGTTACGCAAGAAGAAGCTTCTTGTATGATGTGGGAACGCGTCGGGTCACGTGACTGATAACATTGGGCCAGTCGGATCAAGTCCTGGGAGTACGGATGAGCGGTGGTGCGTTGCCGGTGTTGATTGTATAGCACGAGGAAACGCACGCTCAATTTCAACAGAGTTATAGTTATTTGAACTAGCTGTATTATGAGTAAGAGGCATGAACATTGATTCTTGGTAGGGACTATTTCAACCAGTTTTTATAAAAAACAAAAAAAATCTCTTCAATTTTTACTTACTATCTATACTGGGCTCACACATTACTGATTACAGCACAGACTAACAGTGTGACTGGAGACATTTTGGATACATTTTTTACTTTATTAGTATTGAATCTTGGATTTGGGGTTATCATTTGCTATTTTGTTGCTAACGAGTGCAACTATTTGCTTGGGAGGTGCTCCTGCAGGTGTTTTGCAATAACTGGATGCAGCGTTAGCATAGAGGTTCTATTATTTCATATCCAGTCAACAGTGTTACTCCCGCTGATCCCATACACTGCTTCCTACATCAAGGCAGTGCATGATTCAATAAAGTGTTGATGACATATTATCAAACTATTGTATGCACGCTGATACCATTGCAAGTATACTCTAAGATTAAATTATCATTATTCCCTGTTATTTCTAAGCCATTGACTCTACAACATCTTTCCTCCCAGGACTGGATTTGACACGGTTTTAAATTAAATATTTAGTTTACAATTTTTTTCAATTCACTGACCATTATTTTAATAGTTGCTCCAATAAAATAGTTGTTTTACAATTTACTAAAATTTCCTATATCACAACGGATGATTTTTTGTTATATATATCTGGCATGTTATTAGATATAGCTCTGCGCGTTATATCTCAGCGTGTTATTATATAGCTCTGGCGTTCTCTCTGCGTGTTATTATATCTCTGTATGTTATTATATCTCTGCGTGTTTATTATAATCTCTCTGCGTGTTTTATATCTCTGCATGTTTCATTACTCTCTCTGCGTGTTATTCTTTTACATCTCTCTGCGTGTTATACATCTCTCTGCGTGTTATTACATCTCCTGCGTGTTATTACATCTCTCGCGTGTTATATCGCTTGAATTGAAAGTTATTATAATCGTTCTGCATATTATTATATCTATAACATGTTATTATATAGCTCGCTTGTAATGTCCTATATCACTGGATGGATTTTTTGCTTTTATATATCGATTTTGTGTTATTATAGCTCTGCGCGTTATCTCTCTGCGTGTTATTATATAGCTCTGCGCGTTCTCTCTGCGTGTTATATCTCTGCGTGTTATTAAATCTCTCTGCGGTTTTATGTCTCTCTGCGTGTTATTACATCTCCGCTGTGTTATTACATCTCTTCTGCGTGTTTACATCTCTCTGCGTGTTTTATTACATCTCTTTTTTAATCTCTCTGGTTGTTATTACATCTCTCGCGTGTTATTAAACCATCTCTCTGCGTGTTTATCGCTTTTGAAAGTTATTATATACGTTCTGCATGTGTATTATATCTATCTTACATGTTATTATACAGCTCTGCGTGTTATTAATAGCTCTGCGTGTTATTATATATCGTTCTGCAGTTTTTATAGCTCGGTGTTATTATATATCTTCTGCATGTTTTATATAGCTCTGCGTTGTTATTATATCGTTTCTGCATTTATTATATAGCTCGGACGTGTGTTATTATATATTGCTCATCATGTTATTATATCACTCTGCATGTTATTATATCACTTGTATGTTATTTATATTGCTCTGCATGTTATTAATCACTGTGCGTATATTATATATTGCTTGCATGTTATTATATCTCTGCATGTTATTATATCCTTGATGTTTTATATATAGCTTGCATGTTATTATATAGCTCTGCGTGTTTATTATATCGTCTGCATGTTATTATAATCGCTGTGGTGTTATTATATATTGCTCTCCCATGTTATTATATCACTTTGTATTTTATTATATCACTTTGTATGTAATTATATATTGCCCTGTGTGTTATTATATAGCTCTGCATGTTATTATATATTGTTCTGAGTGTTATTATATAGCTCTGTGTGTTATTATATATCTCTGCATGTTATTATATATCTCTGCATGTTATTATATATTGCTCTGAGTGTTATTATATATCTCTGCATGTAATTATATATTGTTCTGAGTGTTATTATATATCTCTGCATGTTATTTTATCACTTTGTATGTAATTATATATTGCTCTGAGTGTTATTATATATCTCTGCATGTAATTATATATTGTTCTGAGTGTTATTATATATCTCTGCATGTTATTTTATCACTTTGTATGTAATTATATATTGCTCTGAGTGTTATTATATAGCTCTGCATGTTATTATATATTGCTCTGTGTGTTATTATATAAATCTCTAGGCATGTTATTTTAATCACTTTGTATGTAATTAATATTGCTCTGAGTGTTATTATATAGCTCTGCATGTAATTATATAATTGTCCTGGTGTTTTATATATCTCTGCATGTTAATTATATATTCGCTCTGTAGTGTTATCTATATAACTCTGCATGTAACTTAATATGCTCTGAGTGTTTCTACATATATCTCTGGCATGTTATATTATAAATTCCCTTTGTATAAAATGTCCAATTCCCGTAATTGGCTCTGTGTGTTATTATATAGCTCTGTATGTAATTATATATTGCTCTGTGTGTTATTATATAGCTCTGCATGTAATTATATATTGTTCTGAGTGTTCTATATAATAACACTCAAACATATATAATTACATGACAGAGCTATATAATAAACACAGAGCAAATTGCACAATATATATAACATGCAGAGCTATATAATAACACAAGAGCAATTAATAATAACATGCAGAGCTATATAATAACACTCAGAGCAATATATAATTACATACAAAGTGATAAAATAACATGCAGAGATATATAATAACACTCAGAACAATATATAATTACATGCAGAGCTATATAATAACACTCAGAGCAATATATAATAACATGCAGAGATATATAATAACACTCAGAGCAATATATAATTACATGCAGAGCTATATAATAACACTCAGAGCAATATATAATTACATACAAAGTGATAAAATAACATGCAGAGATATATAATAACACTCAGAACAATATTAATTACATTGCAGAGCTATAAAAACACTCCCGAGCAATATTATATTACATACAAAGTGATAAAATAACATGCAGAGATATATAAGTAACACTCAGTACAATATATAATACATGCAGAGATATATAATAACACTCAGTAGCAATATTAATAACATGCAGAGTATAAATAACATGCGAGATATATAATAACACACAGAGCTATATAATAACACTCAGAACAATATATAATAACATGCAGAGCTATATAATAACACACAGGGCAATATATAATTACATACAAAGTGATATAATAAAATACAAAGTGATATATAACTGGGAGAGCAATATATAATAACACGCACAGCGATATAATAACATGCAGACGATAGTATAAACACGCAGAGCTATATAATAACATGCAAGCTATATATAATAAACATCAAGTGATATAATAACATGCAGAGATATAATAAACATGCAAGCAATATAAATATACCACAGTGATATAATAACATGCAGAGCAATATATCATAACATACAAGTGATATAATAACATGCAGAGTGATATATATAACATGAGAGCAATATATAATAACAACACGCCGAGCTATATAATAAATGCAGAAACGATATAATAACAACGCAGAGCTATATAAACATGCAGAAGTATATAATACACAAGAGCTATAAAAACATGCAGAACGATATATAATAACACGCAGAGCTATATAATAACACGCAGAGCTGTATAATAACATGTAAGATAGATATAATAACATGCAGAACGTATATAATAACTTTCACAAAGCGATAAACACGCAGAGAGATGGATTAATAACACGCAGAGAGATGTAATAACAAACCCCAGAGAGATTTAAAAAGAGATGAATAAAACACGCAGAGAGATGTAAACACGCAGAAGAGATGTAATAACACAGCGCGAGATGTAATAACACGCAGAAGAGATAATAACCGCAGAGAGATTAATAACACGCAGAGATATAACACGCAGAGAGAACGCGCAGAGCTATAAATAACACGCAGAGAGATAACGCGCAGAGCTATAATAACACAAAATCGATATATAAAAGCAAAAAATCCATCCATGTGATATAGGAAATTACAAGCGAGCTATATATAACATGTGTAGTAGATATAATAATATGCAGAACGATTATAATAACTTTCAACTCAAGCGATATAACACGCAGAGAGATGTAATAACACGCAGGAGATGTAATAAACACGCAGAGAGATGTATAACACGCAGAGAGAGTAAAAGAATAACACGCAGAGAGGTAATGCAAACATGCAGAGATATAAAACACGCAGAGAGATTATAATAACACGCAGAGATATAATAACATACAGAGATATAATAACACGCAGAGAGAACGCCAGAGCTAATAATAACACGCTGAGATATAACGCGCAGAGCTATATCTAATAACATGAGATTATTATAACAAAAAATCCATCCGTGTGATATAGGAAATTTTTAGTAAATTTAAAACAACTATTTTATTGGAGCTAACTTTAAAATAATGGTCAGTGAATTGAAAAAAATGTAAACTAAATATTTAAATTTAAAAACCGTGTCAAATCCAGTCCTGGGAGGAAAGATGTGTAGAGTCAATGGCTTAGAAATAACAGGGAATAATGATAATTTAATCTTAGAGTATACTATGCAATGGTATCAGCGTGCATACAATAGTTGGATAATTATGTCATCAACACTTTATTGAATCATGCACTGCCTTGAGTAGGAAGCAGTGTATGGGATCAGCGGGAGTAACACTGTTGCTGGATATGAAATAATAGAACCTCTATGCTAACGCTGCATCCAGTTATTGCAAAACACACTGCAGGAGCACCTCCCAAGCAAATAGTGCAACCTCGTTAGCAACAACAATAGCAAAGATAACCCCATAATCCAAGATTCAATACTAATAAAGTAAAAAATGTATCCAAAATGTCTCCATCACACTGTTATGTCTGTGCTGTAATCAGTAATGTGTGAGCCCAGTATAGATAGTAAGTAAAAATTGAAAGATTTTTTTTGTTTTTTATAAAAACTGGTTGAAATAGTCCCTACCAAGAATCAATGTTCTGCCTCTTACTCATAATACAGCTAGTTCAAATAACTATAACTTCTGTTGAAATGAGCGGTGGCTTTCCTCGTGCTATACAATCAATCACAGGCAACGCACCACGCTCATCCGTACTCCCAGGACTTGATCCGACTGGCCCAATGTTATCAGTCACGTGACCCGACGCGTTCCACATCATACAAGAGCTTCTTCTTGCGTACCAACACGGAGGGGGGAGGGTCTTCTAAAGCTCCATGTTGTCATGGTAATCAGACGCTCAGATGGGGTAAACTATTTCGTGCCCACGAGTGTGTTGTGTTGAGATATACAGTTCTAATAGAATGGTTTATATAAGGTGAAAAATCAGTTAATTAATACACAAAGATATTTTTCAGGCAGACAATGCAGTGATGCATTAAGTTAACTATTTAGTTATATATGTACTGGTACAGTATTCATCATTGTAGAGGTAAAACCTATTAAGTGCATTTTTTACGTTTTTCATGAATATTGGCTAGTAAAGAAAAAAACATTATGGACTCTGTAAGAAGTGCAGAGGTACACACAGGGAGACGTTGGGGGGAAATGAAGAAGCACAACAGGAGACTTGATTTGAGTTTTGAAAAACTTCAATAAGGTGTTCACAGCATCAGAGCTTTAGTATAGATAACGTCTCAGACTAAGTGTCCCTTCCTCAGACTATTAGTCCTGAAACTTTATCTGTGCTAAAGCTCTGATGCTTGTGAGCACCTTATTGAAGTTTTTCAAACTCAAATCAAGCCTCCTGTGTGACTCCCTCCTTTCCTTCATTTTTGTGCCATTATCAGGCCCAGCCTTGAGATGCTCGGACCATTGGGAGGTAAAGCACCAGAAGCAGAATTATACCTGCATGTCTTTATTAACATGGCGTGCCATTTATTGCTATGATTGCTCTTTTGGGGAAATTAAAACATGGTTTTATTTAGCCTGTCCCTTTTTAACACTCACAGCAAACAAAAAAAACAAATAAAAGCAACAGCCTATCGCTGTGTAAGGGCTAACTCATGTCCCCAGTCCATATCTGCAAGACTGGGAGGAAAATACCCTTACCAGACCATTCACCCCAAAGTCTCAAGCATGGTACCTCAAAGGCAGGTGCTTTGTCAGTCTGGGTCCGGATGGGTGTTCGTTGAGGGGCCAGTCCTGGTAGGTTACTGGGTTTTTGCGACCCTGGAAGAGAGGCCTGTTCCTTTGGTGTATTGAAATCAGCACACAGTGATCCTGTGTGACTCAAGAGTCTCTCTGTAGTTCACAGCAAGAGGCATCCACTTGGTCTGATAACCAGGTGGAACTGGTTAATTGTTATCTGCAATTAACCAGCCTCCTGCTGGTTCCTCAGAACCACTGAGGTTTACTAGTGAAGCTCATTGAGACAGGCTGAATTCCTATTGCAGACTCATAAGATCCCTAATCTTCAGAAATTGACATTTTAAAAATACCTTCCTTTTTTAAATACAGTATTTTTTCCGTAAAAAAAGATAATTTCATGGTTTTTTTTCCTCTGTACTCAAAGAATGTAGTTAATGACGTTACTCTTCTACAACACGATATATTCTACAAAACCATAGGGGGGAATGAGCCTCTGCATGTAATTATATATTGTTCTGAGTGTTATTATATATCTCTGCATGTTATTTTATCGCACAGGTGCCACAAACCTTCCGGGGACCCAAAGAGTTAACACATTAAACACAAGCCGTTACACCGGTGTACAATGCCGTATGCTAATACTAGCGGATGTATATACACACCATGTGCCATCTGGAGCGTACGCACATGTGGGGGCTAAATGGGGGAGGAGGGAGGCAGCTGGGGACAGTCAGGAAATTGGCTTCCAGGACGTTGGTTCCAAATGTCATCTTCTAGAAGCAGCTGTTGACACTGTGTGTATACAGGGCAGCGGGGTCTGCTAATCTCATGAGTGCCACGTCCCGCGATCAGCCACACGCTGTTTATGCTGTGACCTGTGGGGTCATCCTACAAATGCCCGGTCTATCTGGGGTTTGGGATACCTTGCACAAACATTTAGGAAGCGTCTGGGTCCCAAGGGGTTTACGGTGGGGTGGGGTAAGAGGCTGTGACATAGGGGCAGTCGTGGGAAAAGGGGAATTCAAGCGGAGATAGAGAAGGACGGCAGAGGGAAGGAGGACACGCAGTGCTGTAATGTGGGGGGTTCAGTTACCCCAGTCAGTGTCAGAGTGCCTAATACAGACTAGCCCTTCTCTCTATCCCCTGATCCTTCTCTCTGTTACTGTTCCCTCTGTTCCTTCTCTCTGTCACTGTCCCCTCTGCTCCTTCTCTGTCACTGTCCCCTCTGCTCCTTCTCTGTCTCTGTCCCCTCTGCTCCTTCTGTCTCTGTCCCCTCTGCTCCTTCTCTGGTCGCCCGTCCGTCCTCCTGTCGCCCCTCAAAGTGCTCGCGTGTCTGCTGTCCCCGTCGGGGTGTCTCCTTCCTGGTGTGCTGTCCCCTCGGGCCCTTCCGGTGTCCCCTCGCTCCTTCAGTTGTCGGCCGTCCTCCTGTCCTCTCTCTGTCGCCCTCTGCTTCCCCTCGTGCCGGTCGTGTCCACGTCGCCCCTGCTCCTTCTTTCTGTCTCGGTCCCCTCTGCTCCTTCTCTGTCTCTGTGTCGCCCGCCCTCGCTCTGTCTCTGTCAATCATCTGCGCTCTTCTCCTGAATGCTTTGCCCCCCCCCCCCCCCCCTGTTTTTCCCCCCCCCTCGGCTCCTTCTCTCTGTCTCTGTCCCCTCTGCTCCTTCTCTCTGTCTCCTCTGCTCCTTCTCTCTGTCTCTGTCCCCTCTGCTCCTTCTCTCTGTCTCTGTCCCCTCTGCTCCTTCTCTCTGTCTCTGTCCCCTCTGATCCTTCTCTCTGTCTCTGTCCCCTCTGATCCTTCTCTGTCTCTGTCCCCTCTGATCCTTCTCTGTCTCTGTCCCCTCTGCTCCTTCTCTCTGTCTCTGTTCCCTCTGCTCCTTCTCTCTGTCTCTATCCCCTCTGATCCTTCTCTGTCTCTGTCCCCTCTGCTCCTTCTCTCTGTCTCCTCTGCTCCTTCTCTCTGTCTCTGTCCCCTCTGCTCCTTCTCTCTCTTTGTCCCCTCTGCTCCTTCTCTCTGTCTCTGTCCCCTCTGCTCCTTCTCTCTGTCTCTATCCCCTCTGATCCTTCTCTGTCTCTGTCCCCTCTGATCCTTCTCCGTCTCTGTCCCCTCTGCTCCTTCTCTCTGTCACTGTCCCCTCTGCTCCTTCTCTCTATCACTGTCCCCTCTCTGTGTACCATTTTTGTCCTTTTGCCTGTCCTCCGTCCCCATCACTATCCCTCTTCTCTGCCACCATCCCCTCTAACGCAGAATTACAATCATGACAATGACACTGGCTGTCATTTATTTTCTTGTTTGCAGCCATTTTTTTTCTCTACCTCTTTTCATTTGCTTAAAACAAAAGGATTTTTCCCGCAGCAGGATTAATAAAGGATTTAGGTTATCAGGTGGCATTAGACCCCACGCTGCCCTACGATTACACCGCTACCCTGACCTCACATCATTTCATTAATGGGACTTTGATTTTTATTTTCCCATTTGCCAAAAACCGAGGAAAAAACATGAAAATTCAAATGCATGAAGTGATTATGCAGAAATACAGCAGACTGCAACCAAGCGTTTCCAAGAGCCAGGCCCTGGGCCTACGGCAGGGGCGCAACCAGGCCTTGAGTTTGGAGAGAACCAAATTATATGTCTACCCCCAAACTGTGGGATATTCTCATATGTGTATATTTGCTTCTTGTGTCTAATATTATGTATATATTTATACATTATGTTTGTATATACTATATACAACTAACATAGGCGATTGCTGACTATTTCTGAGCTAGTCTATTCAAGAAGCACCAGTATAAACAAGAAAGGAGGAACAGGAAGAGGAGGTTTATATAGGGCTGGCTGGAGACATGGGACAGGTGCAGGTGATTATCTCATTATGATCTGTAGTGAGTTGTACACTGTCAAAGGTAGTCAGGATCAGCCGTCCTGGTGGTAGCGAGGAAGAACTGCAGAATATGAGCAGGAAGGACCCGAGTTCAACTCCCATCAGGGACATCTCTGACATCCCTAGACTCACACATATTTTCACCGCCTTCCTCTACTCTGGTAACTTTTCCTCCTTCAAGCACGCAACAGTTAGACCCTTACTCAAAAACAGCAAGCTTGACCCTACCTGTCTCTCATTATCGCCCTGTCTACCTCCTGCCTATTGCCTTTAAACTCCTTGAACGCCTTCTATTCTCTCACCACCTATTCTCTCCTAGTTCCTCTACAATCTGTTTTCTGCACTGCTCACTCCACCGAAACAGCCCTCACTAAAATAACTACCGTAATGACCTTTATGCTGCAAAAGACACAGGTCATTACACTTTGCTCATATCACATCAACTTCTTTGCAGCCTTTGATACCTTGGACTACCCACTTCTCCATCACATTCTCAATACTCGGTATTCAAAACAGAGCTCAATCCTAGATTTCCTCTTACCTCTCCCATTGTACTTTTAATGTCTTGTTTGTTAACACCTGCTGCGTTCTCTTCTATTTACTCTTTACACACTCTCTGTAGGTGACCTTATCACATCTCAAATATCACCTCTATGCTGATGACACACAAATGTACCTTTCAACTCCTGACTTTACACCTACAATACAAACCAAAGTCACTGAATCTCTCTCCGCTATATCATCCAGGATGCCGACTCAAACTAAGGCTGCGCTTATAGTACTGGCTACGGCGACGGCGCGCAGCGGATTCGCAAGTACTTGAAGTCCATCGCGGGTGCCCATAGTGGGATTGACCGCTACGGCGATGCGACAAAGCTACCAAAATCTCTGAAGTAAAGGGAATTTTACATTTACAGCGGAGTCAGCGGGACGTCAGCAGCACGTGAGCGGTTCAGCCAATGAGGGCGAACCGCTCACGGCCACGCCCCATTGCCCTCCCTTGGTCTCCTGCACCAGTGTGCAGGAATCGCAATAGCAACGGCTGACGTCAGCGGTCGCATAGCCAGTACTAGAAGCGCAGCCTTAACATGCCAAAGACGGAGCTCCTCATACATCCGCTCAAGTCTGGCCATACTGCCTCTTTCTACATTACTGTTGGAAGTACTCTCATACAGTACACCAAGTATCATAAGTAGCGGCCTAAGGCCTCGTTTATAGTTGCGGCATCAGTGCGCGTAACCTGCAGGCGGGAGGCGACAGGGAGACGTGGCCGTCACATCACGTGAGTGGTTCGCCCTCATTGGGTGAACCGCTCACGTGACGCAGCCCTCGTGTGACAAGAAATATTTCAAATGTCTGTTCAAAATTTGCGCGCTTGGACGCGTCGGTCACACGTACCATATGCACGCTCAATGGACAACATTAATTTGTTTGGGCGTTGCGAGCACACCCGCCACCACTATAAATGAGGCCTAAGTGTAACATTTGACTCCTCCCTCACATTCTCCTCATCTTCACAATGTAGCTAAAACGTGTAATATTTGTCCTCCGTAACATTGCAAAGATATGCCCCCCTGTCGCTCTACTGCTAAAACTCTGACACAGACCCTCGTACTCTCCCGTCTCGACTATTATAACCTCCTGCTGTCCGGCCTTCCTGCCTCTCACCTGTCTCCCCTACAATCTATCCTAAACACGGCTGAATCACATTACTCTCTCCTAAATCTGTCTCAGCGTCTCTCCTGCTGAAACCCCTCTCCTTGCTTCCTATTAAATCCCGTGTAGCCCCCTTTCCCTATGCCTGCGGGTGACTACGCTTGTGGCTATACCTGTCTGCTCACAGGAGGCCTAAGCCTCTGTACTGGGAGCGTGGGGTGAGCCCTTTCTCCTTGCGTGCAGCTCCTCCAGCTATTGAGGGATCCCAGCAGCGCGGGATGATTCCACATAGGACTATTACAGTAATAAACACGCGCGCAGGTATGTAACAACGGTTTACTAACATGCTCATATACAGAGACAATAATGGTAATACCCCAATACAAATACCCAACACCAACAGTGAGTCCCCCAAAGTACTGAGGGTGCCGTGGGCACCTGTAACCCGATGTCCGCACGAGCAGGCCCATCCAAATGTGAGGTAGCGCTACCCCCCTTGTGTTGTGATGGTGCTCGGTGGGTACCTTCCTGACTACGACCAGGGTATGGTGGAGATCCGGAATTAGCAGGGCCGCAACGTGATCCCACGACGCGGGGTCTGCCAAATCCTCTCTCGCCTTAAGGTGGTGATCCACCTCGTGGGGGAACTCCCAGCTGGAGTGTCTCCTGTAAAGTCTATAGGGCCCGGGGTCTGGTCCCAGGCCACCACGTGGCCGTCTGATCACTGGTGCAAATACTATTACAGCAGTACTAAGGGGAGCGTCCCTATCTGGGGCCTTCCCTGCAATACGCAGATACTGTGACTCAGCCTAGCTGGGGCCTATGGGGCAATACTGGTCTATTCCAGGGAAGCACAGCTCCCTGGACCCTACCTGCTCTGTTGACTCCCTCAGCAGCATTGGCGCGCGGTCTCTGTTCGCGCCAAAGCTATCACCTCCTTCCTGCTCTCCTCCTCGAGCCCTATTGGCTCCATCGCCCCATGTGGTGCCTACCCCAGAGGACTGTGGGACATGTAATCCCTTGCCGTCTCCTGCGGAGCCCCTAAAATGGCCGCCGCAATCCCGGACTCTCTGCGCATGCGCAATGCCCTGCACATGCGCACAAACAAAGATGGCGGCTGCCACCTCCCGAGTCCGTCGCCGGCAGCACCACGCAGCAGCTCTCTCTCACCAGAGGTAAGGTGGGGGGGGGGGGGGGCTCTGCTACACTCGTATTACTTACAAAATTCTCCTCACTTTTAAGGCTTTACACTCTTTTCCCCTCTTTACAGGTACATCTCAGCCCTAATTTCTCGCTATACACCTGCCCGACTCTTGCGTTCTGCTCAAGGATGTGTTCTTTCTACCCCCTTTGTATCTAAAGCCCTCTCCCACCTTAATCCTTTCTCACTGACTGCCCCGCACCTCTGGAATGCCCTTCCCCTCAATACCCGACTAGCACCCTCTCTATCCACCTATAAGACCCACCTTAAAACACACCTTAAAACACACCAGCTTAACGAAGAATTTGGGCAGCTCCACTGGCTGACGCTATACAACTCGTATGCACTGACCGTGACCCCTTGCAGACGCACTTACCAGCACACAGCCCTTCTGTCTCTGTAAGTTCTCCCCACTTAGATTGTAAGCTCTTCGGGGCAGGGACTCCTTTTCCTATTGTTTTAAGCGCTTATTCCCATAGTGTTATAATATTTTGTCACGTATTGTAAAGCGCTATGTACCTGGATGGCACTATATAAATAAAGACATACATACATGGCAGACTGATGTGGCTTGGGGGGGGATGGGGGGTTAGAGGGTCCCTACCTGTTCTGGTGTAGGGACCGCAGGGGTGACTGCAGCTTGGGCAGAGGCATCCTGTATGGTGCTGGCCCCACCTCCTCTGATACTGGGATCCAATCAACAGAGGGGGCGGGGCCAGCCTGACAGGAAGTCACAGTTAACCTACGGCTGCACTGGAGGAGGTAGCACACACACACACACACACACACACACACACACACACACACACACAAACACACACATACACACACACACACACACACCACATGTATGAAAATATGTTTACCAGATTAATTATTCACCAATCCTTTTGTGTGTGTATATAATATTTAATATTAATTTTAAAAATATTTTACTAGGAGAAAATACATTGTTACCTCTCATTATCAAGTATATCCTACAGTGTGTATGTATATGTGTGTGTTTATGTATGTATGTATGTTTTATATATCATACACATTTTAAGTTATGGTGGGTGAAAAAGGCGACAAGAAACCTTCACCGTGTAGCATTCCCATGCTGTGTTTAAAATCTGTGTTAACAGCAAGCATTAGCTTATTAGGGTTCCATGTAAAATGGATTTCAGGCAAAAGGTGACCATGGTGTGGTCATTTGCATGTAATTTCCCAGAATCCCTTGCTGCAGTGGAAGCACTGTATGCTAGGTGATAATGGTGAAAGGCGGGGTTGCAGACCTGTCTAAGACATGTCAATGTGCTCACACACACACACGTTCAAGGGTGGCTCACGGTGTGCTCTGTACACAAAATGGAGTCTTGCTTGAGCATGCAGTGCAGATCAACAAGATAGGAGTCCTTCACCATCCCAATAAGAAAGAAAGATCAGAAAAAGCTTGTTGGTATCCGTCACTTCACCTGACAAAGGGACTGCAACCCCCGAAACGCTGATTTCTCTCAAAAAATAAAAAGCGAAGTTTGTAAAATGTCCTTGTGACCATATCTAACTTTTAAGTGCTATCATCATAACGCTTTTTCATATAAATAAATTTTAATTTTTAAAAATATATATTTTCAAAAACAATAACTGTGGCGAACGTATAAAAAAAAACCGAGGATGTTATCTCGGCTGTTAAATAGGTGCACTTGGGACTCCCGGTTTCCCCTATCCAGACCCAAAATATATAGATCAATACAAATAACATGAAAGCACTCGAAAAAGGGCTAAAGCATACTAGTATTATTTCATATATTGTGATTTATATGTATGTATATATACGATATATATATACGACTAGCTGAGAGACCCGGCGTTGCCCGGGATGTAAATGCGTAATAGCGGAGGGGGGGGGGTGCGCGCGATGTGGGACTGGCCTCCCCCAGGGAGTGGTACCGACTGGGAAAAAAGAGCGAGGGGAGCGGGGGGGAGGGAAGGGCGCCCATGACGAGAGCGCACCATGCGGGAGCGCCAGGGACGGTGAAAGGCTCGGAGAGGAAGGGGGCCGGGACGGCGAAGGTGGAATAAAGCGGGCCGAACCGGAGGATGGGGAACTACTGACACTGGGGAGTCGTCCAAGGCACACGTGATCTCAGGAAGGAAATGGGGAGAGGTACCAGTCTAAGGGGCGGGCGCCGCCTGCGACACGTAAGCGGGGAATGAGGATGACGAGGGGGGGGGGAAACCCCTGTAAGCCATGGATCGCCGCCTGGACGGGAAAGGACGAGGCGTCTTTTACTCCCCCGATGGTCGGGGCTCACCCGGGGAAGCGGGCGAGGCCCCCGAATCATGCGGAGGAGGGGGGCCTGGGTTGCCCGGACCGGAGAATCCCTAGGAGGGCCCGCGCGCTGGGAAGGGGGACGGGGTCGCGGGGGCGGGAAGGAGGCGGAGCCGGGAGAGGAGGGGGGGGCGGAACAGGGGAGCCACCCCCGCGGACGCGAAAGGGGAGACGGTAGGGGGGGAAAAGCGGAAGGTGCGCGGGAGGGGAACCATAGGGCACGTGGAGGAGGGAAGAGCCGGAAGAGTGGAAAGTGAAATGGGAGCGAGACATGGGAGGGGAAAAGGACGAGGGGGGAGAAGGGGGGGGAAAAGGGGGAAGTGGGGGGCAGCGGGACAAGACAAGGAGGACAGAGGGGGGGGTGGTGGAGAAGGAAGGAGAGGGTGGGAGGACGATTGATCAGCGAAAAAAGAAGAGACAGAACGAACAAGACAGCATTAGCGTAATTGGTGCCATTAAATTTATAGTATAGGAATTGCCACTACTCCACCCCCAGTCCGGGCGCGATACGTTCCCCGCGTTCTCAGAGACGGATAGGGTAGTACCCACATTTTGGTTTCGCGACTGGCTCAGGGCTCGCTCCTTCGAATACCCAGGTTCCCAGATGACTCGGGGGTCGCTCCCCGTTCCGCGTGGACTCGGAGGGGCTCAGCATCCCCGAGAACGCGCTCCACCGCAAGTTACCCCGTGAACAAGCGACTCGCCCCCCCCTGTTGACGGACGCCTTGGTCACTCCGAAGATGTAGGGGACTGAGATGGCGCAGCTTGGAGGACGGCAGGCGGCAGGAAGCGCGTGCAATGGTGTGGGCCTGTGGGGGCGCCGGGGCCTGTGTGGGCATGTGGAGACAGGAGATGAATAACGATAGGTAGAGTTAGCTGGGAGGCAGAAGTTGAGGCGGGAAGAAGGGACCGCCCTATGGTGTGGAATTACATGGTACGTCGCCGGAGCGGGAGGGAGGGAGGAGGAGAGGTGGGAGGGGGCTGCCCATGTGTAGTGTGTGGTGGTTGGACCTTTGGCCCGTTCACTCCGCCTCCAGGCCAATGAGGAGGGTGTGGGGGGGCGACGGGGCCAAGGGGACCAATGAGATTGCCGCTAGGGACAGGGGAACACAACCAGGGAAACTACATACATACAATGGTTTCAGAAATATATAGTAAGATATATATCTATAATACGATATATATATATATATATAATATATATTAGACTCAAATCACAAAAATAATTGCAAATCATATAATAGCAGTTCTGGTGATAGCGCAACACTAGTTTTATGTAGCGCTTTTACAGCAGAGCATTTGCAGGCAAAGGTTCTGCCCCGTGGAGCTTACAACCTATTTTTTTCTAGGTGCAGAGGCACAGGGAGATAAAGTGACTGCCCAAAGGTCACAAAGAGAACCGACACCAGGAATTGAGCCAGGCTCCCCTGGGCATGCAAACTCAGGGTGCAGTCAGTGTCTTACTCCTGAGCCGCTCTTCTAAAGATATGCTCTAGCCGAGGGGTGCGCAGATTTCACCTCCCGGCCGTCAAATGACCCCGCGCCAGGTTACAGTGACAGTGTTGGGGGTATTGCAGGAATAGCAGAGTGCGGCTTGCAGGATGGAGGTGTAGGGACAGTGGTTGTTGGGGGGTCCAGTGCAAGGAATAGGGCAGCAGAGGAATGGGAGAATGCAGTGACAGTGTTGGGGGGTCAGTGCAGGAATAGCAGCGAGGGCTGCAGGATGGAGGTCAGTGACAGTGGTGGGATCAGTGCAGGAATAGCAGAGAGGGCTGCAGGATGGAGGTGCAGGGACAGTGTTAGAGGGTCAGTGCAGGAATAGCAGAGGGGCTGAAGGAGTGGAGGTGCGAGTGACAGTGTTGGGGGGTAGTGAGGAATAGACAGAGGGCTTGCAGGATGGAGGTCGCAGATGAACAGTGTTGGGGGGGACAGTGCAGGAATAGCAGAGGATGGAGGGTGCAGTGCAGTTGTAGGGGGGTCAGTGCAGGAATAGTAGAGAGGGCTGCAGGATGGAGGTGCAGTGACAGTGTTGGGGGTCAGTGCAGGAATAGCAGAGGATGGAGGTGCAGATGACAGCAGTGGTGGGGAGGTCAGTGCAGAATAGCGAGAGAGGGCTGCAGGATGGAGGTGCAGTGACAGTGTTGGGGGGTCAGTGCAGGAATAGCAGAGGATGGAGGTGCAATGACAGTGTTGGGGGTCAGTGCAGGAATAGCAAAGGGATAGAGGTGCAGTGACAGTGTTGGGGGGTCAGTGCAGGAATAGCAGAGGGATAGAGGTACAGTGACAGTGTTGGGGGGTCAGTGCAGGAAAGCAGAGGATGGAGGTACAGTGACAGTGTTGGGGGGGTAGTTGACAGGAGGGGTTATATGGAACAATAGGAGGAGTTATATGGACGGGTTATATGGAACAGAGAAAGTTATAAGAAGTGGTTATATGGTCCAATTAGTTATTGGGAGCGGTTATATGTAGCAATTGGAGGAGTGACAGGGAGAGGTTATATGGAGCTGTAGGTAGAGTTATAGGGCACGGATATATGGAGCAATAGGAGGAGTCATATAGAAGAATGAAAAGATGCACAGATTATTATACGGTATGTATTAGTCTGCAGCTGCCTGCTTGGAATGCTGCCTTGCGTGGAACAGTTTTACACTTAGAAGACTATACTCCATTAGATGGCACTCTCATTAAAATGCAGTCTCAAGCATCACAAGACAGTCTCACTCATTGGAAGATTCTGTCCTTCACTAGAAGGCAGTGTCACTCATTGAGGGGCAGTCTCAATCATTAAGGGGGTGTTCACTCATTAAAAGATGGTTTCACTGAAAGGCAGTCTCGCTCATTGGGAGCTACTATTTCTCATTGGAAGGCATCCTCACTCATTAGAAGGCAGTTTAACTCAGAAGGTATTTTCAGTCATTGGGAGGCAGTGTCACTCATTGGGAGGCAGTGTCACTCATTGGAAGTCATGTCACTCATTGGGAGGCAGTGTCACTCATTGGGAGGCTGTGTCACTCATTGGGAGGCTGTGTCACTCATTGGGAGGCAGTATCACTCATTGGGAGGCAGTATCACTCATTGGGAGGCTGTGTCACTCATTGGGAGGCTGTGTCACTCATTGGGAGGCTGTGTCACTCATTGGGAGGCAGTGTCACTCATTGGGAGGCAGTGTCACTCATTGGGAGGCAGTATCACTCATTGGGAGGCTGTGTCACTCATTGGGAGGCTGTGTCACTCATTGGGAGGCGGTGTCACTCATTGGGAGGCTGTGTCACTCATTGGGAGGCAGTGTCACTCATTGGGAGGCAGTGTCACTCATTGGGAGGCAGTGTCACTCATTGGGAGGCAGTGTCACTCATTGAAAATCAGTCTCACTCATTGAAAGGCAGTCTCACTCTTTGGGAGGCAGTCTCACTCATTGAAAGGCAGTCTCACTCATTGGGAGGCAGTCTCACTCATTGGGAGGCAGTCTCATACATTGAAAGGCAGTCTCATACATTGAAAGGAAGTCTCACTCTTTGGGAGGCAGTCTCACTCATTGAAAGGCAGTCTCACTCTTTGGGAGGCAGTCTCACTCATTGAAAGGCAGTCTAACTCTTTGAAAGGCAGTCTAACTCTTTGAAAAGCAGTCTCACTCATTAGGAGGCAGTCTCATACATTGAAAGGTAGTCTCATACATTGAAAGGAAGTCTCACTCTTTGGGAGGCAGTCTCACTCATTGAAAGGCAGTCTGACTCTTTGGGAGGCAGTCTCACTCATTGAAAGGCAGTCTCACTCTTTGGGAGGCAGTCTCACTCATTGAAAGGCAGTCTGACTCTTTGGGAGGCAGTCTCACTCATTGAAAGGTAGTCTCACTCTTTGGGAGGCAGTCTCATACATTGAAAGGCAGTCTCATACATTGAAAGGCAGTCTCATACATTGAAAGGAAGTACTGTTTTGGCCTGAATATAGTACGGCCTCGCACATAATACAACCCTAAAGTTTTGAAGGTGTTCTACATGAAAAATAAAAGGTGTTAGCTAGGCTGCACATATACTGTAATACGAGTACAGTTTTCGGAAGGTAATTTTTAAGGAAAAAACATAGTACTATATTCGGCCAATACGGTATTACTCATTGGGAGGCAGTCTCACGCATTAGAAGGCCGTTTAGCTCATATGAAGGTATTTTCACTCCTCGGAGTGCTGTGTCACTCATTGAAAGGCAACATAACTCATTGGGCGCCCGTCTTATTCATTGGGGAAGCCCCACTCATTAGTCTGCGCTTATAGTGCCGGCGACTTCGACGCGACGGTGACGTCACACTGCGGTCGTTGGAAAAATCAAATTGACTTGACTTCCAGCGATTGCGACGGTCACTTCTACTATAAGCGAACGTGAGAGCGGCAATACATTTGTTTTGCCGTGACATCGCGTCACCAGCCCTATAAGCGCGGCCTTAGAAGGCAGTCCCATTGGACGTCCATCTAAATCATGAGCACACCGTCTCACTCACTCCCAGCACAGATCTCCTCTCACACTGATGCAGAACCTCCCTTCTAGATGTCAAAACCAGCCCTATGACATCCGGCCTAGAGTCCCCCCCCCCACCCAGACCTCACACCTTTGGGTTATGGGAGATACGTGTGCTGGGATTCTGCCCCACTGCTCACACTCTTTCAACAAGAGACCTCAACTCCTGCATACACCGGGCCATTCTCACCGCATCACAGCAGATGTCCTGTATTATCGGTCCAGTTTGTTAACCCTATTCAGATGTCGGCTTAACCCATAATTAAAGGTTAATCAACCGCGCCACTAAACACATCCGCCTCCAGACACTCGCTCTCTCTCACACTGTTTTTCTCTGTGTTGTCTTCATCAGCACCTGAAAACCCCAGAAGAAGAAGCTAGTCATTTCTAACCCTACATAAACCCTGCACACAAAAAAAATTAAACTTACAAGCAGATCTACCTGTGGGATCCTTCCCGGGAAGCAAGAAATCCCTAGGATTGTGTTCTTGGTATTCCAAATGCGCTCTCACCCTCCTCCTCTCTGGCTTGTCTCTCTCCCTCTCTCTCTTCCTCCTCTCATTCTCCCCTATGCCAGCTCTGATGCTGCTTTAATTTGCTTCAGCACAGTGCGGGGGAGAGACACTCCCCCTTGTGTGTGTGTGTGAACGTCATTTTAAATGCATGCCTGCTTTGTTAAAGTAAAGAAATAATTAATTCCGCCAAGAGACTGGGAGATTAAAAACTGCTGTGTTTATATCACGGGCAGGCGAGTGGGAGAGGAGTGACTCCGGATTATCAGGGGCAGTCTAAAGACAGTCCTGGATTTATACAGTATCTCATGTAGAGTGACCTCTTGACTGCAGATTATCAGGGACAGTCTCATACAGTCCTGGGTTTACATCGAATGTAGGGTAACCTGACTGCAGACATCAGGGACAGGCTCAGACAGACCTGTAAACCAGGTTCCTCTGGCAGTGAATGGGTTTACAGTACAACAATAGCAATGCGAAAAAAAAGCGCATTGAAATTTTAATCTGGTTAATCTAATCCCCTGGTCCCTGTAACCCGCAGAGCATCTGCCCGCCCTGCCCGAATCCCATAAAAGGCTTAGCATGTCGGAAGCTGAAGGAGTCCCAGGAAACACGGCGGACCCTCATCACATGTAATTAATCCGCCACGGGGTGGAGGGAGCTGGTTGGCTAAAGTCTCACGGCTGCAGAAAACAGCACCCGTTTTGTCAAGGACCCTTTAACCCATTATACGCATCACTATCATTAGGTCACTTTGATCCTACATGGCACTGACCCTCTAACCCAGCGGTGCGCAAAGTGGGGGGGGCGGGGGGAGAATTTCATGGGGGGGGCGCGGTGGCTACAGAGGTCCTGCGCTCTCCCCCAAGGCACTTAAATCAAGTGCCTGGGGGGGACCACGTGAGGCCTCTGCAGCTTCTCTTACCTGATCTTCGGCGACGCGTCGCCATGGTAACTGGCGTCAAATGACGCCGCAGGGTCACGTTGCCATGGTCATTTGACGCCGCAGGAGAGGGGGCGCGAGGCAGGGGGGGGGTGCACCCCAGCTCTAACCCATTAAACACGTCACTGTCATTAGGTCACTCTGATTCTGCATGCAGTGACAGAGCTGCTTTTAGTATCAATAAAGGAATAGGGAGCAAGGTTGTACAGAATGATGGGATTGTTGTAGTGATACAGTAGCAGTGGATGTTGTAGGACTGACATGCGGGTTTATTTTTAGGGTGACCTTATTACAAGACGCCGGCTCAGTCACTCATGATTTTGTATCTCCCACTAGATTTACCATAGCGAGTAATTGCTCTGACCCTATATACAGAAATACTGTAATAGCGGGGAAAGTAGACCGGGCAGGGCCTATCTCTGGGCTTTGAGAGTACTATCAGTTGTTTTTAAAATTCTTAATTGTTCTGCATCGGCCCTTCGGTTTTAAAGCAAAACGCTCTATCATGTAAGCACTGGCAAAGTTTCCTGTTATATCAGCCTCCTCCTATCTCTGCTCTGTCTGATCTCTCAGTTTTCTGTTATATCAGCCTCCTCCTATCTCTGCTCTGTCTGATCTCTCAGTTTCCTGTGATATCAGCCTCCTCCTATCTCTGCTCTTTCTGATCTCAGCCTCCTCCTATCTCTGCTCTGTCTGATCTCTCAGTTTCCTGCGATATCAGCCTCCTCCTTATCTCTGCTCTGTCTGATCTCTCAGTTTCCTGTGATATCAGCCTCCTCCTATCTCTGCTCTGTCTGATCTCTCAGTTTCCTGTGATATCAGCCTCCTCCTATCTCTGCTCTGTCTAATCTCAGCCTCCTCCTATCTCTGCTCTGTCTGATCTCTCAGTTTCCTGTTATAGCCTCCTCCTATCTCTGCTCTGTCTGATCTCTGCGTTTCCTGTGATATCAGCCTCCTCCTATCTCTGCTCTGTCTGATCTCTCAGTTTCCTGTGATATCAGCCTCCTCCTTATCTCTGCTCTGTCTGATCTCTCAGTTTCCTGTGATATCAGCCTCCTCCTTATCTCTGCTCTGTCTGATCTCTCAGTTTCCTGTGATATCAGCCTCCTCCTTATCTCTGCTCTGTCTGATCTCTGAGTTTCCTGTGATATCAGCCTCCTCCTTATCTCTGCTCTGTCTGATCTCTCAGTTTCCTGTGATATCAGCCTCATCCTTATCTCTGCTCTGTCTGATCTCTCAGTTTCCTGTGATATCAGCCTCCTCCTATCTCTGCTCTGTCTGATCTCTCAGTTTCCTGTGATATCAGCCTCCTCCTATCTCTGATCTGTCTGATCTCTCAGTTTCCTGTGATATCAGCCTCCTCCTATCTCTGCTCTGTCTGATCTCTCAGTTTCCTGTGATATCAGCCTCCTCCTATCTCTGCTCTGTCTGATCTCTGAGTTTCCTGTGATATCAGCCTCCTCCTTATCTCTGCTCTGTCTGATCTCTCAGTTTCCTGTTTTTATCGAAGAAAGTACCACAGTGCAAAAACGTTCTAGAAAAAAAGGTTATAACCACTGTGTTTGATATGTATAGACAACATAAAGGGGTCTTGTTTATCAATCCAGTGAAAGCTAAGGAAGGGGCGTTTAATAATAAACTATATCCTTCTATATCCCCATATAACCTCTCCTATAACCTCCTATTTCTCCATTATAACCCCTTCTGGACTCTTCTTTTTGCCACATATAACCGCTCCCTATAACACCTCCTATTACCCATGTGAACCTCTCCCTGTAACTCCTCTTATTACTCATATGACCTCTCCTTATAACTCCTTCCTATTGCCCCATTATAACGCTCCCCATAAATCCTCTATTGCTCTATACAAGCCGCTCACTATTACTACGCCTTTACCTCATATAAACTGCTTTCATTTAACATTCTATTTCTCCATATACCGCTACATGTATTTCTATTGCGCCATATAACCGATACTATAACTCCTGCTATTGCTCCCTATAACTACTCTTATCTTTAATAAACCATATAAACCCATCTTATAACTCCTGCTATGCCCCATAATAACTGTTTAAAATGTAAAATGAGCTCCCCATGATTTGGGGGCCAATGGAACATTCCAAGAGCTGTGTATACATGTTTTTTTGATGTGGTTGATAGGCTGAGGGTATATCCATGACAACAGCCTCTAAACTAATCAAATGACACAATTCCAAAAGATCCATGTGCGAGGGGTATGCTGGGTTGCCAATGATGAAGGTCAGCGGTTTTTTACAGAATGGGGCGTCTGATAGGCTAATCTGTGGTATACGAGTTGGAGGAGGTGTCAGTGTCCCTCCTTTGTTTTGTCAGAGCTCCCATGATTGTACGTGGAGGCTTCTGCAGAAGAGGATCTTCTCACACGGGAGGAGAGGTTTTGATTGGGCTACTTGGCATGGAAGGTCGGCAGGAAGAGGTGAGTAGTTGTATCCTCTGCTTATAGGTGTAAAGGAGCATATGTGACACAGAGTACATTAGGATTGAAGCATGGTGTCTCTGGAGCTCACACATCTATAGTACATGTTCATTATATTTATGCTCAGGACCTCTATACAACTGACATATACGGCTTTATACAATCTACTTGTGAAGAAAAAAGAACACGCTGCGAGCTGTATAATTGTGTTGAGTATCTCAAACAGATAATGAACACGCAGCTTCTGTTTAAAAACATATTAACAATTATTCTATGCTCATAACATGAAATGTTCCATATGTAACCCCCAACATTGTTTTACTAACTAATGTACATACCCAATGGATAAATAAAATAATGATGAGTATCTTATATTTGTTCTGTATGCAGTGAGGAGTTATCATACATTTGATAATGAACACACTGCAATCTATAATGGTGCAGAGTATCTCTATACATTGCCAGACTCCAGATAACAAACACAATGCACTTTTAATAATGCAGGTCCATATAAGTTAGAGGAGGGAGGTCCATGGGACACTGAACACTAGCCTTTGAAGTCAGACTTTCCGAATGCCACAATCAGTTCTTTGCTATCGTCAGTCTCCATACGTATATCAAAAAGATTTGTAGGATCAGATTGTAACAGTGCCCTTTATTTACGACTAGAGAACTAAACAGAATCGAGACCGTCTCTGATTGGCTAAATCCGTCGCAGAGAGGATCCTCTGATGATTATAAGTTACATAACCCATGTTTTCAGTTTCTGGCTTTGCTCGTATAGGGCAGCCGACGACGTGCCTTTTGCTGGAAGACACCTTGCATGACCTTGACATGAATGGGCGTGGGTTTATTAGTGTTGGGACCGTGTTGGGGTTTTTGCAGAAGGATTCTACTAATAATGGCCCTATATCTTTGGCCCCGCTTCTCCCTCCCAACAGCCTCAGTGTCCAGACCCCTCCAGCTGTCCCTGGTGAGATGAAGAAGACGGGGATCGGGGGGGAGGACGGCGAGCGGGAAGGGGGGCAGCGGTGGTGGCCCTACAGAAACTTCGGGGTAGGGTAGTGGATGGGGAGAGACGCTCTGCATGTGAGTACTTTTCACGCACGGGCAACACAATTAGAACAGTAGGCTCCTGCTCTAAAGGCCAGCGGGTTTCCAGCAGCAGCCACACAAGCAGGAATTCCAGGCTTACAATGCCAGACAGAATATCGCAGTAACATAGTAGTATATGTGGGTCATGGGGTTATCGGGGTAAGTGTGTGGGTGGGTTTGTGTGTGTGTGATGGACATGTACAAGGTTGGGTAATATAGCATTGCCTTTGTGTGGTGTGTGTTGTGTTATGGGGTCTGTGTGTGTATCAGTTTATCTGTGCGTGTTATAGTATGTTGGGTGGTGTATCAGTATGTCTGTTATTGTGTGTATCATTTGTTTGTCAGTGTGAGTGTACTGTATATCAGTGTTTATCAGTGTGTCTTTGTGTATCTGCAAAACGCTTATCCAATGGAAGTCTATATTTTCATTGGTGGTATAAATGGTAAATTGTGCAATCGAATAAGCACAGGTCTTATTTGTCTGTCCTGACATCTGCTCTCTCTCTCGGCACGTCTCATGCTTCTCTCGCAGGAGTGGTGCCAGATTTCGACCTGCATTTGAGAAGATTGATATAAGACTGGACAGCAGCCAGTTACATTCAGAAATGCTCCTTCATGGCTGTCTCGTGGGGAAAAGTCAACCAGAGATATCTGTCCGGTAGCATCAAATTCTTAATATCTCCCGTATTTGAAAGGTAGGAGCAAAGTGGCCCTAATGACAGGGGGTGGTTTGTGTTAATGGGTTAACCAGGGGTTCACACTCCAGTCCTCAAGGACCACCAACAGGCCAGGTTTTATGGTATCCCCGATTCAGCACCGGGGGGCCATCAGTGGCAGTCTTTGACTGAGCCAATGATGAGACACTGTGCTGAAGCAGGGGATATCATAAAGCTGGCCTGTTGTGGCCTTTTGAGGACTGAGTTTGAGACCCTGGGGAGGTAAAGGTTTAGTACACACGCGGAGCAAAATGGAACCCTAATGACCAGTGATGTATTTTAATGGGTGTTAAAGGGGTAGTCCCAGTAGACAAAGTAACCTAATGACAATTGACATGGTGGTTTTAATGATTGTTTAATGTTAAAGGGTATCAGTCTCTGTATTTACACGTAGCTGCTGGGTGATGCAGACCAGCGGATGGGGTCTTTGTGTGTATATATATGTTGATAAAAATATCTGCGGTTTTGGAGCTATCATGTTTCCTCTGTTCTCTCCTCGGGCGGTTAAATATTTTTTTGGTTTTTTTTTAATTTTTTTGTTAAAAGTTCAGGCTTTTTATTTTTATAAAAACACTAATTCATGCTAGTTGAACAAAAGAGCAAAGGGAGAGAGGAAAGGGAAGAGAGAAGGAGGGAGAAGGAGAGGGAAAAAAAAAAAGGAATGTAGAAAATGAAGAAAGGGGAAAGAGAGGAGGAGGAAAAGAAAGAAAGAAGAGGAGAGGGTGGATAAGAGGAGGGGGAGGGAGAAGCGGAATAGGGGAAAAAGGATAGATGAGGAGGGAGGAAGGAGAGAGGGAAAAAAAAAAAAAAAAAAAAAGAAAAAAAAAAAAAAAGGAGGAGGGGAAAGAGAGGAGGGAGAAGGAGGAGGAAGGGAGGAAGGAAGAGACGGAAAAGGAAGAAAAGGAAGAGGTGTGGAGGTAAAGTTATGAGGTTTACGTGGAGACGGAGATGGAAAAAATGGATGAGGATCTCGCGAGATTCCTTCCGCCTCTTGTGGGAGGAGGGAGAAGGAAGCGCTTTGACGAGAAGGAGATCCACAAGACTGAGGGAGGAGGGGAAACAAGGAGTCTCCAGAGGGAAAAGAAAAAAAAAAAAAACGCGTAGAGGGAGGGAGGGAGAGGGAAAAAATAAAAACGATGGATTGGGTCGGAGGGTGGCGAAAAAGAGGAGCAGGATTGGAGACAGCGGAATTGGAAGACGGAAAAAAAATAAAAAAAAAAAATGGAAAAGGAAAAGGAAGAGGGGAAAAAAGAGCATAGGAGGGGACTAAAGAGAGGATGCGAGAGGAGGGAGAGGAGAAGGAAAGTGAAGGCAGAGGGAAACAAAAAATGGGAAAAGGACGAGGGGAGAGGACTGGGAAGGAGAAGGAGTGAGGAAGAGGGAGGAAAAAAAAAAAAAAAAAAAAAAAAAAACAAAAAAGGAGTAAAAAAAAAAAAGGAAAGAAAAAAAACAAAAAAAAAAAAAAAAAAAAAAAAAAAAACAGGTATGAGGGGAGAAAATATGAGGAGGGAGAAGAGGTAATGGACCTCAGGAGGGGAACACCGACCGGAGGAGGGAGGCAGAGGCCGAACGGATCAAGCGGAGAGAGGAGGGGCAAGAAGAAGGCGAGGGAAAAGGGAACTAAGGAGAGGGGGGAGCAAGAGGAGAATGGGAAAAAGGAGACGGGAAACGAGGGGAAAAAGAGAAAAAAAGGTTAGGAAGGGAGAGAAGAGGAAGAGTTACGGAGGGGGAGAGAAGGGAGACAGAAAGAAGAAAGAGGGAGGGAGAAATGAGGGGGAAAATGGGGAGGGAGGAAACGGAAGAGGAAGGGAAGAAAAAGGAAATGGAGCGGAGGGAGAAGGGAGAGGGAAAAAAAAAAAGGCGGAGAGGAGAGAAATTGAGGAGGACGGGTAGTAAGAAAGGGAGGACGGCAAAGGGAAGAGGGGAGAAAAGGGAATAAGAAGATGGCAAAAGGTGAGAAAAGGAGAATCAGGAAAACGGACAATGGGACAGGGAGGAAAAAAGAAGAAGAGAAAAAGAGAAAGGAGAAAGAAGAAAGGAGGAAAAAAGGAGAAGAAGAAGAAAGGAAAGGGAGGATGAAGGAAGGAAAATAATGGGGGAGGGAATGGGGGGGATTTCTTTTTTTTTTTGGAGAGAGAGGAAGAAGGAAAGGAAAGGGAGGAGAGGGATGATTGAGTGAAAGGAGGAGGGAAAAAAGGAAAGAAATAAAAACCACATAGGTGAGGAGATAAAGGAAAGGGAGGGAAGGAGAGAGGGGAAAAAAAAAAAAAAAAAAAAAAAAAAACATGAGGGAAAGACGAGGAAAAGGAGGGAGGGAAAACAACAAAAGGGGGAGAGAAAAGGGGGGAAAAAAGCTGAGGAAAGGGAGGAAAAAATAGAGAAATATAATAAAGGCGCTGCTGGAGGACAAGGGAGAGGAGAGGGTGAGAGAGGAGAGGGGAAGGAGTACAAGGGAGGCGGATCAAGGCAGGGAGGGGAGAGAAAGGAGGAAGAAAGGAAAAGGAAAACGGGAAAAAAAGAAGAAAAAAGGAAAAAAAAAAGAAAAAGGAAAAAAGAAAAGAAAAAAGAAAAAAGGGGAAAAAGGGAAAAGGGTGTGGGGGAGGAGGAAAAATGAGCGGGGTGGGGAGGAGAGGAATGACCAGCATTTTTTCCTTTGGCTGTCAGCTGCTGGTCTCCTTCCACCACCTTCAAGGGTGAAAACAAACAAATTATTATTAGATATCACGCCAGACCCTCTCGGACCATCCAAATGGGGGCGGGAGCGCGGGGGCGGGAGGCAACAATGTGTGGTATATATATATAGTAGAACACAAACAGTATTGGACAACAAATCACCCAAAAAAATCTACCGCCGAACAAAAAAAAATCTAACTCGCCACCTAGCCCGGCCCCCTAGTCACGCCCCAGGACCCGCTTTTTAAAAAAAATGAATATAAAATTCCTAGTAAGAAACAACATTCGTTTTTTTGACATTGTTATTTATGTTTTATTAAATTATACTACAATTAGTCCGTGTTACATGTGTTGGGTGTGTGGTGTGTGTGTAAAATGGTCCTGAAACCACATAAACTAGTTCATGGACGAACCCCGCGCACAAATATCCTCTAAAGCAGCAAAGCAATCCGCCCTGGGTGATCTACCTGTATCCGAAAAAAGTCAATAAATTTCAAGGTTACCCTAATTCCCGACAATGTTAACATTGGAGGGGAGGTGTTAACATTAACTGGGGATATTCTGGGTTTTTGGTAGGGAGGGGGCGTGGAGGTCGGATGTTGTAGACGTGCGTTGGCTAGTGGGAAGCTGCTGAAGCGTTACTTTACTCTCCCCTTGCCAATGCTTTTTCGTACATTTTTTACTGTGTGATGTGGCGAAGATTTGTGGATTAGATTTTTGTTTTGGAATTTGGATTCTTTATTTTGATGGGTGATTTGGGGATTTTTTATGTGATTGAGATTTTTTCCGATTTTTTTTTTGGTTGTCTTCCTTTGTTGTGAAGTCGAGAGAGAGTTAGATCTGAAAGAAGAAGGAAGAAAGCAGTATATTATAGATTATTTCGGAGTAGTAAGTAGGTATAGGGCAGAAGAGATGCACGATAGAATATATTATATAGGGTATAAAAAAGAGATCCCATTAGATGCGTGAGAGTTGGAGGAAGAAAGAGTGGGGAGAAGATTGAGAGCCAGAGAGAGAGACAGACAGAGGAGAAGAGGAGACACACACCACACACACCAACACAGAGCGGCTACACAGACAACACACAACAACACAACAACACACACACAAGCACACACACACCACACCAGCACACACATCACAACACACACACAAACACACACACACACACCACAACACAACACACACACACACACACACACCACAGAAGAGAGACAGAGGAGAGAAGGACAACACCAGAGAGAGGAGAGGGAGAGGGGAGAGAGACACCACACACCAACAGATTGAGCGGGCGACAGAAGCAGAGGGAGGGAAGAGGGTTTATGAGGGCGACAGGGAAGGACAGGGTCGAGGGGGACACAGGGAGAGGGTGAGGGCCGACAGGGGAAAGGGTTGCTTGAGGGCGACAGGGAAAGGGTGAGGGCGAAATGGAAAAGGGTTGGTGAGGGTGGACACAGGGGGAGAGGGGGATGACACAGGGAGAGGAGTGAGGAGTAACACAGGGAGGGAGAGTGGAGGGTGACACAGGGAGAGGGTTGAGGGTGACACAGGAGAGGAGGGTGAGGGGTGACACAGGGAATCGAGGGTCCTTGAGGGTGACACAGGGAGAGGGTGTATGAGGGTTGACACAGGGGAGAGGGTTGAGGGTTTGATGACACAGGAGAGGGGTGTGACACAGCGGTGGGGGTGAAACACGGAGACGAAGGAGGTGACACAGGGAGCGGAGCGAGGGTGACACAGGACGAGGGGTGTGTGACCAGGAGGATTGGGCGACACAGGGAGAGAGAGGAAACAGGGAGATGAGTGGGAGGGAAGAGAGGGAGAATGGGAGAGGGGGAGGACCACAGGAGGGGAGAGGGAGACAGGAAGAGGACGAGGGTTTTGTTGACACAGGGAGGGGTTGACAGGTGAGAGAAGGAGCGAGGCAGGGTGACACTCACAGACCACACACACACACTCACAGAAACACATCCACTCACAGGACACCCACTCCAGACACACACACACACACACACACACACCACACACACACACACACACACACACACACACACACACACACACACACACACTCACAGACACACACACACTCACAGACACACACACACTCACAGACACACACACACACACACTCACAGACACACACACACTCACAGACACACACACACTCACAGACACACACACAGACACACACACACACACACAGTCACTCAGTCTGTCACTCACACACACACACTCACCCGCAAGGCAGGGGGTCGCACATAGCAGCAGTGGGGCCTCCGGACGGCAGTGAGCCCTCCACACGGCAGGAGGGCCCATGCAAGGCAGGGGGGGTCGCACATGGCAGCGGGGGCCTCCGCACGGCTGCGGGGGCCTCCGCATGGCAGCGTGGGCCTCCGCACGGCAGCAGGGCCCTCCGCACGGCAGGAGGGCCTCTGCAAGGGGCCGCCCCCCCTTCAGAGGTGGACGCCGACGCCGCAGCACGCCCCCCCCCCGGAAGCGGCCGATGCCGCAGCACGCCCCCGCCCTGAAGCGGAAGCGGACCCCCTTCAGAGGTGGACACCCCCGGGCAGCAAGCGGGGATCGGGGGCAGAGGGGGGGGAGGAGAAAATGGAGGGGGAGGAGATCAGGGGCAGGAGGGAGAGGAGATCGTGGGAAGGGGCTAACCCAGAGCTGCCTGTCGGCCCTCTTCCCCGTGTTAACCCAATCAGGGAGGGGGATTATTTTTATTTAAAAAAAAAAATTGGCGCAAGCAGGGGAATTCATAGAGCCGCAGCACGGTTCGCCAGTGGCCTAAATCCACTCGCCATGGGCGTGTAGTTATAATTATTTGTCGAACACTGTATATATATATATATATATAAGAAAAAAACAAGAAAACAAAAGGCGCACTCATGGTGTAGTACAGGGGGGCGCAAACTTTTTTCCCTGCGCCCCCCTGACGGCTGTCCCCTCGCTCCCGCGCCCCCCCCCAACCCCAACTTACCCGCGCTCCGGCGTAATGACGTCACGTTGCCATAGCAACGTGACGTCACATGACCTCGCAGCGTCATTTTGACGCTCCGTTGCCATGGCGCCGCAGGGAGGAAGCCGCCGGAGCCACGGTAAGTTAGGTTTACAGAGGCCCTGCAGCTCCCCCGGCACTTAATTTAAGTGCCTTCGGGAAGCGCGCGGGGCCTCTGTAAACCCCGTGCCCCCCGTCGGCAGTGTCGCGCCCCCCCTGGGGGTCGCGCCCCACAGTTTGCGCACCGCTGGTGTAGTATATAAAAAAAAACATTTTTTCAAAAAATTTATATGGGACTGGAAAGGTAAAAATTGCGCACTCACAACTACTCTGCGGCGGGGTCCTGACAGCATCTCGCAGCCTTCCGCTGTCTTGTCGCATGTTTTTCTCCTGCAGCACTATTCAAAATGGCTGCGCGGCGTCATATGCGTAACGTAATGTGTCACAATGTCACGCAGCGTCCCGTTAACCTGGCAGCGGCCATTTTGAATAGTGCTGCTGGAGAAAAACATGATTTTAAAGATCAAGACGGAGAAAACCGGGGGGGGGGGGGGGGACACAACCGCAGGTTAGCAGTCGCCAGCGGCCACAATGCAGTCGCTCCGGGGTCGCTCCAGGCGACCGCATTTGTCGAGCCCTGTATGTCGCATCCCATAATAAGACTTGGAATAAATAAACACAAACAAAGGTCTGCAGGTGCACAGGCCGCAGCTTGTATTAAAATCCATTATGTAACCCGATTAGTGCTAACCCTGCCAGAGTGTTCAACCACCAAGTGAAGGCCAACAGGCAATAGTACTCCAACCATGGCCCACAACACCCAGCAAGCCAGGCACTGCACCGACCCGGCCGCTTAGCGAGAATGGGCCTTAAGAAGTCACGTTTAAATTGGCCCTGCCCACTCGCAGCCACTCGGCTTTTCCGAACCATAGAGCCCCACCTGGCAAGGTTAAACAGCTAAAAACAGACAAAGATGCCCAAAGCTACTTCCAATGTGACAAAAATACACAGTGCAATACCTATATTCTCTTGAAAAGGGTAATTTAGTTTAACCCTTTGGCCTAAGCGTCTTAAGCCTGCTGCCACTTTCAAGACATGACCGTAGCAGGTCCTAACACTCCCTGGGGTAAAATTCTTATTAACCTGTATAATTACAGGAAGAATGATCACATTGGATCTGTCATAACCTGGCTAAATTAAACTGACCGGCCAACTTGGAAAGTGGGGAGGGGCAAGCTTAAACCTTGGGGGGGGGGGGGGGGGGGGCCACTAACCTCCCAAAAGCAACTGACCAGCTGCACACAGTTAATGAACACACAGATACCCAACAAACTCTGAGAAACCCCAAATATTACCACATAATATATGTATATAAGTGTCAAAAGGAGTGCTAGTGGGCGTGGCTAAGTGTATACAACAAAAAACAGACACAGATGCCCAAAGCTACTTCCAATGTGACAAAAACACACAGACCTGGGAGGCACCACCGCACCAAGTAAGGGAATTTTTTTTTTTTTTTAATTTTCTCCGGGTTGGCCTTCAGTAGAAGGTGGCAACCCTGCCCCCATCACATCACAGCCAATGCAGTGAGGGGAAGAAGGGGGTAACATGGCAATACTAAAGGGGCGAGGTAGGGGGTGCCTAGTCCCTGCAGTCATGGTGCCCTGTCGCCTAGGGTCTCAAGGCTACATGTTGTTTACACTTTTACAGCCCCCCCCCTTCTACTTGTATAAATATCATGCACATCTTTGCAAAATATGATTAGAAAAGCTCTACCCCAATGTTCGTTGCAGAATGTGTTATTGTCATGCCTAAATACCACTACTTATTGTAAGTAAGTATTGTATGTAATCCATCCTAGGACCAAAGTGTATTAATGGCAGTGACATGTTTACGGGGTAACATCTGGGTGATTGATGCTTTTGCACCCAAATATGACACCCATAATTATGTTTAAATCATTTTAAAGTTAATTTGTGAACAAGGTAAAACTGCGTGTTCAACAAGAGTTTGCACAGTGACACCCCCTTCTCCGCCCTTTCAATTGCTCCCTATATCTCTTCCTATATCTCCATATAACCCCTCCCTATAATTCCTCCTATTACGCCATATAACCGTTCCCTATAACTCCTCTACTACTTCATATAACCCCGCCCCATAACTCCTATTGCTTCATGGAATCGCTCTGAATACGTCTTCCTATTGCTCCATATAACCCCTCCCTATAACTCCTCCTATTACCCCATATAACCCCTCCCTATAACCCCTATTGCTTCATAGAATCGCTCTGAATACGTCTTCCTATTGCTCCATATAACCCCTTCCCATAACTTCTATTGGCATAGCTCAGATCACTAGCTTGTGTCCTGTATCTTCTCGGTGCAGAGAATTTGGGGACACAAGAGGACACGGGGAGCAAGGCCACTCCAAAAAAGGAGGAGCTAGGTGAGGAGGGTCTGTATCAGGAGGTGACACCCACAGAGTCTTTGGACGTCCTGCGGCTGATGGAGGAACATGATCCTCTGATGGCAGATGTTGTGACCTTCACTCAGAAGCTGACCATGGTCCTCCAGTGTTTGGATGAGGTGAGTAGCCAGAGGTGACTGCTAACTGACCTATCAGATCTCACTCAGGAGGCGATCTCACGCATTAGGATGCAATTACACTCATTGTAAGTCACTCTCATTTTGTGTAAGCCAGTCTCATTTATTGGAGGGCAGTCTCACTCATTCAAAAGCTGTCTCATTGAAGGGCAGTCTCACGCTTTGGGAAGGCAGACTCACTTTTTGGAGTAGCTGTCACTCATTTCAGGGCAGGGTCACTCATTGGAGGGTGACCTCACTCATTGGGGAGCAGTCTCACTCATTGGAGGGCAGTCTCATATTAGAGGGCAATGTCATTAATTGTAGTGTAATCTCACTTAATGCAGGGCAGCCTCACTCATTGGAGGGCAGTCTCGTATTAGAGGGCAATGTCACTAATTGGAGTGTAATCTCACTTAATGCAGGGCAGCCTCACTCATTGGAGAGCAGTGTCACTCATTGAAGGATAATCTCAGTTATTAGAGTGTAATCTTACTCATTGGAGGGAGCCTCACTTATTAGAAGTCAGTGTCACTCCTTGGACGGTAATCTCGCTTATTGGAGGGTGTAACAGGGTAGTTCCCCTGAATAATTACTTTGCATGGAGAATATGTGTAGCTGCTGAGTACAGCACTGAGCTGGTTAAATCTCAGCATGAGGTAATTGACCAGCTCTACGCTGGATCATTAGCAGGGCTTAAAAACCTGATACTTCCTGCAGTCTGGGTCCAACCAAGGACCACGGAATTACCCCCCCTGGAACCCTGAAGGACCACGCAGCTTTTGGACTCTTGTTGCTAAAGACCGAACCTTGCTCACAAAGGGCTCAGACCTGTTCTGGACTCTTCGGGGCATATTCTATAGACTTTGATAACTAACTCATCCAGGACAGTCACTCGTTCGGGAAGTGTATCTCCCCGAGCGGTAGCGCTCCTGCTCAAACACACCCAGCGGGTGCTGAAAAACAGCCCCAACTCGCGTTTTTAAGAAAATCACGCTTTTCTAGTAGCTCCGATGAGATCATTGGAGCTCTAAACTAGCGAGCTCCTCGCACATTTTATCTCGCCACCCCAAGGGATTTGCGAGTAGGACTTAGGGAAAAAAAGTATTTTTATTGCATGGGATTGAAGCTGGGAGTCTCCGGAGCTGATACACATTAATACCAGCTCTATAGTCCAACGGCTTCAATCCAATGCAATAAAAATACATTTACAGGCAGCTTCATTACCTTAGCGGCTAACCACTAAGGACAATGAAGGGGTTAATTACTAGTGCCTGGTTTATTGTGGGTAGCGGGGTGGGTGACGGTGGCATTGGGCCCATGGTGGATGTTTGCGGGAGGCGTTAACCCCTTCATTACCTTAGCGGTTACTATTGCTATGGTAATAAAGGGGTTAAACACCCTTCCCTCCTTCTACCCACCAAGTAGGCATAAACACCCATCACGGGCCAAATACCATGTTCACCCATCCCTGCTACCCACAATAAACATTAAAACCCAATACTAGCCAATACACCCATTGATTTCCAGTCTAGTCACCTATGACCTCATTGGAAGCAAAGATAACCCCATTGGCAATGAATGGGCACCACTTTTACCCCCAACCACCCTTTCCCCCCCAACACATACAGTACAGTAATGAGCAAAATTACTATTATCCACATCTGGATAATAGCTCATTTGCACATAAAAAATAAAACATTATCCAGCCAGCATAAAGTAAATTAAAGTTGCACTTACCCCTGCCAGGAGGAAGGCCGACCTCGTCTTCCTCCCACCATCCTTGGCAGCAACATAACAGTAAAAAAACAAACTAATGGCCACTAACCCCTTAATCACCTTATCGGTTAGTAACCGCTATAGTAATTATTGGGTTAACCTCCCCCCTCCCCCGCTGCCCACCCGGGACACCTAACCACCCTCTCTGGGACAACTACCCCCACCCTCCAACCATTAATTGGCACAGTGGTACACCATGCCCAAATAATGAGCATGGTTTCAACTATGGGCAACCTAAACAAAAAACAAGCACCAGAAATACCCAACAATTACAACCAAGCACCAAAAATACACAACAATTAAATAAAACCGAGCACCAAAAATACCCAACAATTACAACCAAGCTCCAAAAATACGCAATGAAAAAAAATACCATCCATGTTTTTTTTACCATTGACGTCTTCACCCTCCTATTCCGAGTCCGGCAGCAACAGCAGCAACCTCTTGACACTCAACAGCCAGTAAGTTCTTATTTCTTCTTTCTTTGTAATACAATCCAATGGGGCGGATGTGTTCCAGTCGTCTTCTTGCCTTCAAATGAGACAGGCCAGGCCTTATATAAGGCCTGTGACGTCACATTTAAGTGTCAAATGGTACGTCCCCAATCCGATTGGCTGGTGTACCATGTGGCAGAGTTCTTCTTCTTTTTTTTTTTTATTTTAAGGATGTGACGTCATCTTAAAGGGAGGTATGTCACATCCTTAAAAAAATGGCTGCCATCCCATGATACTACAACCAATCGAATTGTGAGATATACCATGTGAGGCATGTTTTTTTCTTACCCATTCATTGCCATAGTGACAAACCGTGCCCATATTACATGGGTATGGTGTACCACTGTGCCAATCAATTGGTTTATTGGCATTTTTTATTTTGAATGAAATGTAATGTATTTTATGTGGTGCTTGTTGTTTTTTTATTGGTAGATTACCCATTCATTGCTATAGTGGCAAACCATGCCCATGTTATGGCATGGTTTAACACTGTGCCAATCAATAGGTTGTGGGGGTTGTTGCCCTGGGGAGGGTGGTTAGGTATCCCGGGTGGGTAGCAGGGGAGGTTAACCTCTTAATTACTATAGCGGTTACTAACCTCTAAGGTGATTAAGCGATTAGTGGCCATTAGTTTGTTTTTTGATTGTACTGTTGCTGCCCACGGAAGACATGGATGCGGAAGACGGTGATGAGGACTGCCTTCATCCTGGCAGGGGTAAGTAGAACTTTTATTTACTTTATGCTGGCTGGATAAGGTCCTGACACCAACACCCATCGAGATGCTCGTTTACTTCCTGATGCCGGCTCATCGCCAAAGGGGGGAACTTCAGTGGATGCCGCACGCTGGACCCACCCGGCTCCTGGTCTCAGTCTCCCCTTCAGCTGAGAGGCAGCCATGTCAACACACCATGAGAGAGCCGTCTTCATGTTCCTCCTGTGGGAAGCTAACATCCTATGGAGTGCCCGCAGATGGATTGCTCCTTCAGCAGGACCATCACCACAGGCGCTCGCACAGGAAGGTCCAAACCGTGGCTACTTTCAGCCCTGATTGGGGTAAATCTGCACAGGCCCTTGTGGATTCGGGCTCTGGGAAAACCCTCGTCTTCCGGGATCATACCACCTGAAGTGCTTTCCTATGACTCCTGGTGGAGTATAGAATGTATACACAGCGATACGAAGTGGCACCCGCCCGCCAACATCCTGCTACAGGTAAAGGGTCAGACGGCCAGACTACAAGTAGGAGTCGCACGTTGGCTCCCTGCCCTAGTCTTGCTAGGCCGAGACTGGCCCTATTTTTCCAGTGACTGATCATTCCCGGACGAGCCTTCTGCTGCTGGACATGAGAAACCCGGGGAAATCTTCCCCTTTTCGGCCAAGATGTTCCCCCCCGTAGACCCCGGGTTCCGAAATCTTTTAGGCAGAGATGCTGTGACAAACCGGACTGGTTAAAAAAATCCGGGACTTCAGGTAACAATACGAATAAGTCACAAGGACTTGGGACTGGGAATGGTCAGAAGGAAGGAGAGACAGAGCCTGGAGCTTTACCACAGCTGTCTCCTCCTGATTTCCACCAGAGACAGAGGGAAGACCCGTTCCTTGCTAAACAGTATGAAACGGTGGTTAAAATCGATGACAATATATTGAATGCCCAAGGGGTAATCGTGTCCCCTCATTTCGCATTTTGGAGATGGATATTCTCTGTAGGGTGAATAAGCATGCACAAACAAAGAAATGTAGGTCCCAAAGGTGTGTGTTAAAGCTGTGCTCACCCTAACCCATACTCTCCCATTGGGTGGTCACCTCGGTGGCGATAAAACCATTGGTCGTATTTCAAACCGGTTCAATTGGCTTGCGATGCATAATGATATAACCAAATCAGGTGAGGCATGTCCTGAATGCCAGCTAACCAGCCCAAAGGGGCAAAAACAGGCCCACACGGTTCCTCTCCCTTGGTGTCTGTCATATTTGAGAGGATTGGGATAGGCCAGGTAGGACCTCTAGATTTTTATGTAAATAATTTTAAAAACTTTTATTTTTTAAATGTGTTTTTTTTTTTTTTTAACTTTCCTTAAGTAATAAAAAGGTTTAGAAATTATTTCACTTTTGGAATACAAATAGGTATAAAAGGACATATAGCTAATAACAGAATCTAGCAGCCATTGTACTAAAAAGGCATCTCCTGACCCTTTGCCTTCACAACCATATATGGGCTGGGATTGAGTCCACTCCAGGAGCAGTACCTACTCAGAGGACGGTATATCTTTAATCTCCACTCCCGCCAGTGTGTTCACTTGGGCTAATCTGATCAATACGCTATTTGCGCTTGATTTTTTGTCTTCACATACTGTGTGATGCAATTTCCTTCTGCGTGTTGATACACTGTAGGGGTCTCGTTTATTTGAGAAGTATTACAGTAATGCTTAGCTTATTTTCCCGTTTGTGAAGGCCTCTCATCCGATGGAGGAAATTCAGCTGATATGATCTCTATATCTGCACCTGTATACATAACACAGCTTGTTATGCAGGCACAGGGATCCAGTCATACTGCAGTGACATTTACTGTACTTCACATGTCACTGCATTAACCTTTTAATCCCTGTTCCTCTTGTGCCTTTGGAAAGTGGAGAAGTTTTGTTACCATTTTGTCGCCCAGACCTGATGGTCCCTAGACACGTTGGGATGGGAGAGACAGAATGTATGGGTTACATAACAGGTCCCTTCTGCCTGAGTGATCCAAAGCTCACTCCTGCTTGTGTCACTCTGCTGTGTGAGGGACACACTCCATATCCCTTAGGCCAGTGGAGCGCAAACTTTTGCTGCTGCGCCCCCCTGCCTTGCTTCCTCTGCTGCTTGCACCCCCCCCCCATCCCTTACAGGGATGCGGCGTCAAATTACGCCGCGGGGTCATGTGACGCGTGTTGCCATGAAGACGAGTCCTGACGCCGCCGGAGTCGAGGTAAATTGATGTTGCAGAGGCCTAACACGATCCCCCGGCATTTAATTTAAATGCCTTGGGGAAGAGCGCAGGGCCTCTGCAACCGCCGCAGAAAACCCCCCCCCAGAAAAACAGAGTGGGCCCGCCCCCCACTTTGCGCACCCCGGCTTTAGGCTCCTCTGTGTCTGAGTACCTGTGTCACTCTGTTACATAGAGCATAAGTGAAAACGATGAACGGAGCGCACAAGCCAAATGGAGCGAAGGACCCAAAGTCAAAGGGCACTTTAATGTGTCATGAGACCCATCCAACGCGTTTCGAACGTCACAGCGTTCTCTCCAGAACGCTGTGACGTTCGAAACGCGTTGGATGGGTCTCATGACACATTAAGTGCCCTTTTATTCATTTTTGACTTTGGGTCCTTCCTGCTCCATTTGGCTTGTGCGCTCCATTCATCGTTTCCACTTCTGGTTAATATCATCATTGGAAGCAGCGCAGCCTGTCAGCTACACCAAGGATATGTGAGTACTGCATTTATTCAGGGGAACCTGCCAATGAGACTGATTGTGGGTGGGCTTGCACTACCCACCACCTGTCTTCAGGAGGATAGTACCCATTTGGTTATTATACATTACTATCATCATTACTCATTACAAATACCTTTGGAAGGAAGTGGTCTTGGCTATATTATATTTTGTTTTTCCTGGCATTGGAGCGCTTTTGCCAATTTTTCTATCTTACATAGAGCATAAACATGAATCTCTACCAGCCCAGTACACAAAGCTAGTGGGAGTTGAGTCACTGCAGTCTGTAGGTTAATTGGGCCTGGGTTAATGGAAGTCAAGGAGTGCCATCTGCTGGCCAGAAAGTATAATACACCCCAAGCACAACTAATGTAAAAAAATGTTTATAGTTTAGCGCTGACAGCGTACGCAGCACTGTTCATAGAGTGTTTGCAGGAAAGAGTTTCTTCCCCATAGCGTTTACAATCCATTTTTGGTGCCTGAGACAGAGGGAGGTAAAGTGACTCGGCCAAGGTCACAAGGAGCTGACACCTGGGATTTGAACCAAGCTCACCTGCTTCAACCTCCGTGTCGTTACTTTCAGAGTCCGCGCCTTTACTCACTGTGCCGCTCCTTCAGCCCGAGATTTACTTGGACACACAGACTCGGGAAATCCGAAGCTGCAAAATGACAAAGCTAGTGTGAAGATGGGATCCCATGAAAGACATGGGCACCTCTGGCCACCCTGTGGCTGGCAGCAGCATTTGGAATGGCCTGCCAACTCCTCCCGCCCCTGTGCACCTGGTCAGCACCGGATGTGTGGCCTAACTACCGCATCCTGCCGTGGGGCCGCGGCTACCCTCTGCTGTGGGACAGGAGGCCTTTAAATACCCCCCTGGGTACAATTCTTAGATGGGGGGTGTAGGAGACCTGTGCAGAGGAGTACTCAGGGAGACCGATTTGGAGGAAATTATTCCGACTGTCACTTTAAACAGCAGCTTAAGGCAATATACATATATACAAAAGAAACAAACACCTATCCCTGTGTAAGGGCTAACTTACTTCCCCAGTCACTATCTGCAAGGCTGGTAGGAAAAGCCCCTTACCAGCATATCAACCCAAAGTCTCAAGCGGTACCTCAAAGCAGGTGGCCCTTCAGGTCAGTCTCTGGGTCTGGTGTCCGGGTGTCTTGATCTCAGCACAGCCTTTGTGTTCAGGACATCCTCTCCTCTGTCAGCGCAGTTGTGACTGTGCTAAGGAGTCTCTGTGTCTGTTCCCAGCAGGAGGTGTTTACCCTTGTCTGATTACTCAGGTGGAGCTGGTTAATTGACTACCTGCAATTAACCAGCTCTCTGCTGGATTTCTCAGACCACTAGAGGCTTTTATTTAAACAGGGATAATTCCCTGTTACTGGGGGATTTTTGCGAGAGTGGAGAGAATTAGGTGAGAGAGGAGGAGGGGGGGGGGATTGAGTGAGAGAGGGGGAACCACCACTGGCCTAGAGGGACATATACTTTCTTGTAAAGGGGCCATCCCATTAAGGTCTATGTGGACAAATCATTTCTGGTAGAAGGTCTTGGAGCGTGGACCCGTTGAGATAATAGTGTTAATGTATATAACCCTCCTTACCCGGCTCCAAAGGATGTTACATCAGATTGAGCACTGCACTGTATGTAGTCAGTCTCTCATACCTGTTCAGGGTGCTGGGTAGGTGCAGGCTGAGCGTGAATAAGCAGATACAGTAGAAAAAGAATGGGCGCCAGGGACTTTTGTAAAACATAAAAGGTGCTTTATTTGACATCCGTCTATATGGTGCCACAGGTATTGACATTAATTTCACTGGACAATAACTTGTGGCAAAACATATTATTCTGGACTTCATACCCTGGGAGTTCTTACTTCTACGCTAGGGAGGTACTTCGGTTTCTTACCAATAGCAAGGCAGAAATTGACAGTCTCTGTCATAGTTATAAATGCCTTATATCAACCGGGCCTCCTCAGAAATACACCTCAGCCTGCTGAATTAGTAACCCGCTACAATGTACTGCATACTTCTTCCCTACTACCTTACCTATTGGATCAGGATTGAACAAGGGACCTTCCGGTTAGGCCGATCCAAACATACTCTGGAGTTACTATGCCGAGAGCTTCTATCAAGTGCATGCTTTCTTCCTCCTCAATAATCAGAACAATCTCAGATCCTTACTACTGGTGCTTACTTAAGGGGCATGTTTCTATCTGAAAACAACAAAAGTGACAGTACACATCTTAATACACTTAGCTATACACATAAACCTATTTACAGGATTCAGTGAGGACCCTAGTCTGAACTCTGAAGAACCTGTTTCTAGAACATTGTGTGAAGCTACATATACCCTTCTATTTCACATGGTGGGGGGGGGGGGGAGCAATAGCAGAGTAAGCCCACCTGGTTAACACATCAAGGCTGTTAACCCCTTATAAAATTAGTAGTCCCCGAAGAGGGGCTACTTGTAGAAAATATGTATGTCAGGAGGAAGATTACTTATTGAGTTCAGCATGAACCTAAATCCTATTCCATACCGTCCCCAGAAGAACCTGCGAAATCTGCTCTCCTCCAAGAAGCAGATGTCCCTCCTGATGGAACTGATTGAGAAGAACCTGGTGGAAGCAGAGAAACTGGAGGGAACACTACGTGTGTATGAGGAAAGACTGAAAACCGTCAAGCAACAGATGGACCATATACAGGAAGGGAACTCTCTGCTGCATCTCATAGACGGCAATCGGCAGAAGTTGAGGGATGAGGTCTTCTTCCTTACAGTAAGTCCAGAGAGGTTAAGATCGGTGCAAGAAATGTTGGGACACTATACATACTTTACTAGGATACATACATTGTGATAAAATATCTGGTTTCAAAGTTACAATCAATCTGCAAAAACACGTCCATTTCAATCCAACGTCGATGTCATTTGCCCTCCTAAATCGAATGTAATCAGGTTTTAAGCAGAAAGTTGGCTGTTTCGGTTTCTTTGGAAACTAAGGAATTAATATTTCTGAAGAGTGGGGAGGAGTCTGATGTGGAGGGGAAGAGAGTTCTATAGGTTTGTTACAATCTGGGAGAAGTGCTGGAGGTGGCCAAGGGAGCAGGAGAGGAGCTCATGAAGAGAGTGTCTAGAGTAGGGCATTGTGGTGTAGCATGATAGGATCTTTAGGCCGCGTTCACACTGGGGACTTCGTGACGCAGCGTCCGCGTGTCCGCGCCTCTGTCTGCTGGGCGATATGTGATCATCCCTAGCAGACGGAAAAAGGCGACATCCAGGAAGTGTGTGTGAGAGCAGGTCTGTGCGTGTGCGTGTATTGGTAAATATCTATTGGGTGGGTTTGCATTCCATTAAGAAATTCTAATTAAAAATAGATGCATATAAAAAACAATGTACTCTGACTTTGAAGCCATTTATCAACCCTATTGGAATGGTGGAAATAAATTTGCATGTACTATAATATCCAGGCTCACACACAGCCGTGCTGCATTGCCTGCTGTCTCTAGAGAAGCCACATACCAATGGATAGGGGGACGTATCTCGCCAACACTTCCATGAGATTTCACTGCCCAGAGCTGCCGAGTCTCTGGTGAATTTCAGCAGCCAATCAATGTAAACGTCTGGACATTGATCGTCTGTTGAAATTTACGTCGCGCTGCTGCAGCCGGAGATCACAGTTTCAAAAGACTCCGGCGACTGCAGCAGCGTCGACGCCGCACTTTGCAGCCAATGGTAGTTTCAATACTGAACACTACCATTGGCCGCGAGGAATCTGTGATAAACGCTCGCGCTTATGTCGTGTAGCGCGCTGTGTGAGCGGGGCCTAAGTCTACCAGTTCTTTGTAGCACCTGGCTACTAGAGGTGACCTTGGTCACCCTTCGTTCACTTTGATTCTACATTAGTTAGGACTTTGAATGATGGGCTAGACTTGTCTTCCAGGAGATGTTGGACTTTGATGTCAATCATTACCACGCCCTGAATCAAGGAGATCTGTCCACTCCGGCAGGGATTGCAGGCTGCGTAGATGCGGTGGAGGCCCTGAGTGGTTGCATGAGTGTGAAACTGAACGCAGGTACCTGGAGTTAACCCCATCCCCCCATCACAACCAGGGGGAACTACTGGGACTACATTCTTGAGGACGCCTGAATAAATGGCACATTTGCACACACAAAGAAAAGTCCAGAAAAAAACTGAACATGAAACATTTTGAAGATCATGCGCTGCAAATCGCTGCAGGTTCAGTGATTGAATGGCTGTAGTAGTGAAAGAGATACATCTGTACACGAGGGAAAGATGCAATTTTCTCCCTCTCCATCATCCTCTCCTCTCTGTCTCTTTCACCTTTTTACTCTACCTTTCTCTCACCCTCCCTTTTCTCCCTACTGTACCTCTTACTTCTAACCAAATTGATGGGGGGGGGGGGGGTTGTCTCTTGCAGCCCCTTCTCTCTTTTCTTCTCTCTACCTTTCTCTCTTGCCCTCTCTTTTTCTCTCCCCTTCTCACTTCTCACCATATAGATGGGGGGTGGGGTGTGTGTGTGTGTGGGGTGGGGGGTTGTCTTTTGTCTCTTTCTTATCACTCTTTCTCTCCCTTTCCTTTTTATCCTGTCTCTCTCCATCTCTCTTTTTCTGACTCTCTCTCCCCCTCTTCCCTGTTTCTGTCTCTCTTTCCCTCTCCCCTGTTTCTGTCTCTCTCCCCCTCTTCCCTGTTTCTGACTATCTATCTCTCCCCCTCTTCCCTGTTTCTGACTCTCTCCCCCTCTTCCCTGTTTCCGTCTCTCTCTCTCTTCCTTTTCCCTGTGTCTGTCTCTACCTCTCTCCCGCTCTTCCCTGTTTCTGTCTCTCTCCCCCTTCCCTGTTTCTGTCTCTCGCCCCCTTCCCTGTTTCTGTCTCTCTCCCCCTCTTCCCAGTTTCTGTCTCTCTCCCCCTTCCCTGTTCCTGACTATCTCTCCCCCTCTCCCCTGTTTCTGTCTCTCTCCCCCTCTTCCCTGTTTCTGTCTCTCTCTCCTCTCTCTCTCCCTCTTCCCTGTTTCTGTCTCTCTCTCCCCTGTTTCTGACTCTCTCTCTCCTTCTTCCCTGTTTCTGACTATCTCTCCCCCTCTCCCCTGTTTCCGACTCTCTCCCCCTCTTCCGTTTCTGTCTCTCTCTCTCTCTCTCCCTCTCCCGTTTCTGTCTCTCCCCCTCTCCCCTGTTTCTGTCTCTCTCCCCCTCTCCCCTGTTTCTGTCTCTCCTCTCTGTCCGTAGGTCACAGGAGGCTCCAATCGGTCTCTGAGCAATTCATCATGTTTGAAAGTCTTAAACAGAGCTTTGAAAAGCACTTTGTCAGCCACATTACTGGGATCTTCAAGATGCAGGTGGAGATCAGGGACCAGGAGAAGGCATACAAGCGCCATGTATCACAGCACAGAGGGGGGCATGTGACCCACGCAATCTTGCCCTCCCTCCCATGGTGACACAGTGACAGAGACAGAAGGGAGCTACAGTATAGTATGACACTCACAGCACAGAACTACTCAGAGAAAAGAGGGACCTAAATGACATCTTGTCCCTTCCCCTTCTGTCTGTGGCACTGTGCTGTAGAACTATAGACACTGTTCCTCAAACTGCAAGGTTATAGTGACACAGACAGAGGTGACTTATGACCCAAGCAGCCTGTCCCTCTCACTACAGGGTGACACAGCCATAGGGGACCCATGGAATTATTCCCGTCCCCTGCAGGATGACACAGTGACAAATGCTACACTGCTTCTACTTGGTGTCTCTCCTGTCACAGGGGAAGTCACAAAGCCACACTCTGAGTCAGATCTCCAGCAGACTCCACTTTCCACAACACAGACTGTACCACTGCACTCTGCTACCCTACACTCCTCTCATGCGCTGGCTGAGAGCCTCCAACCTGCTCCTCTTCCAGGACCTCCCTAAGGTGAGAAGCTCATATACACACAGCTAGGCCTCCCTCCTTCCACCCCCTCTCCCCACAAACGGCGCTACGTAGAGCAGTGAATGTGGACGGGCGATCCGTCTGACCAGGTCTCCCTCCCGTCCCAGGTGTACACACATAGCCTGAGCAGGCTGTACGAGAGGCAGACCAAGGTCTTCTTTGAGACAGCAAAGGACCTCCTGTGCCAGACAAGGGAAGGACGCAGATTTAGTGAGTGTGCACTTACACAGTTACAGGTTACTTGGTATTACGCCGATGCTGTCTGCATATTATAATATAGTGATATATTAAAATGCAGAGGGACCTAAGATGCAGAGAGATATAATAACATGCAGAGATATAATAACACGCAGAGAGGTATAATAACACGCAGAGAGATATAATAACACGCAGAGATATATAATAACACGCAGAGAGATATAGTAACACGCAGAGAGATACTGTATAGTAACACGCAGAGAGATATAGTAACACGCAGAGAGATATAATAACACGCAGAGAGATATAACACGCAGAGATATAGTAACATGCAAAAGTTATACTGTTATATACACTACTGACCCACAAGTTATTTATACTGTTATATCCACTGCTGCCCTACATATAATATATATTGCTGACACTGGGTCTTTTCTGACGCCAGGTCTCCAGGAAGGTTTAGAGCATCTGAGCTCAGTGACCAGTCTGCATCCGAGTTATCTGCGGCTCAGCGACACGGCAGGGGGCTCAGCTCAGGACACAGAGAATGAGAATATGGCCAGTGTGAGGAGTTCTAGGGATCCGAGTTATCTGCGGCTCAGCGACACGGCAGGGGGCTCAGCGACACGGCAGGGGGCTCAGCGACACGGCAGGGGGCTCAGCGACACGGCAGGGGGCTCAGCAGAGGGCACAGAGAACGAGAATGTGGCCAGTGTGAGGAGTTCTAGGGGGCGCTTCTTCTATGGAGGAATAAGAACAGTTATAGAGAGGGGTTATGTGGGGCAATAGAAAGAGTTATTGGGAGAGGTTATATGGATCAATAGGAGTTATAGGGAGAGGTTATATGGATCAATAGGAGGAGTTATAGGGAGGGGTTATATGGGACAATAGGAGGAGTTATAGGGAGAGGTTATATGGGGCAATAGGAGGAGTTATAGGGAGGGGTTATATGGGACAATAGGAGGAGTTATAGGAAGGGGTTATATGGGGCAATAGGAGGAGTTATAGGGAGCGGTTATATGGATCAATAGGAGTTATAGGGAGAGGTTATATGGGGCAATAGGAGGAGTTATAGGGAGGGGTTATATGGGGCAATAGGAGGAGTTATAGGGAGCGGTTATATGGTTCAGTAGGAAGAATGACAGTATCATGTCTGTATATTCACCAGGTTCTGGAGCAGGTGCTGAATGAGCTGGACTCCGTGTGCTCCTCAGAGCAGAGTTTCGTTGAAAGCTTCTTCCTTCTCTCCGAGCCCGGGATCCCCTTGATCTTCCCCCAACAGGTAGCAGGAGCAAAGAGGCTGGGCCTGCGGGCTTTAGGACACAGAAAGCTGACCCCTTCACTGCCAGCGGGTCTGCAATGCACCGGGAGGTACCAATGTCACTGTTCTGTAATTGCAGCCGGACGGCCGCAATGAGAATGCCAAGAGCTGCGAGGCCACAAAGGACACCCAACCCCTGAAGTGTCGGTGAGTCATGCCAAACGTGTCCCTTCAGGTCGTTCTTGCGAGACAAAACTATATATTTTTCAGGACCCTGCGGGGAAAAAACTGATTCCTGATCAATTAACACAAAATCCGTGACATGATTAAACAAATTTGAATTCATTGAACATATTCAAACTAATAGAATGTTTTTTTGTGTTCTGTGTAATAAACATGTAGGGCCATATTTACTAAATGGTGCAACTATGATAGGACAAAAGACATCTGCCTAGCACAAGTACAATTACATTGTCAAATTGTTTACAAAATGTCACCCATCTAAATGACACATGAAGCTTGGCAGTTCTAATGACAATGTGTCCCCTGCTGCCAGATCGGAGGAGACAGGGGTGCAGTGGTTAAAGGATACCCTGGCCTGCATTGACCCGGAGCTGTGTGGCCTTGTTCACGCGTGTAACAAGGTGAACAGGTACAGCTGCCTGCAGATTTTGGTCACGCTGGGGAATTTCCAGGTGAAAGCTCAGCACTCCCCCTTCTCCTCCTTCCTCTGCACTCTGCTCAGCCACGTCGTAAGCGTGGCACAGGAAAACTTCCACAAGTGCATAGTGAGTGTGCCAAGCTTTTACCATACTGTGTGTGCTAGTTCTGTGCCATGCTATGTATGTCAGTCCAGTGCCATGTAGTGTGTGCCATGATGTGTGTGCCATTACCTTGCCATGTTGCGTGTGCCAGTCCTGCGCCATGCTGTGGGTGCTACGCTGTGTATGTCTGTGCCATGCTGTATGTGCAATTACATTGCCATGTTGTGTGTGCCAGTCCTGTGCCATGCTGTGTATGCCAGTCGTGTTCCATGCTGTGTTCCTGTGCCATACTGTGTGTGCCAATACCTTGCCATGTTGTGTGTGCCAGTCCTGTGCCATGCTGTGTATGCCAGTCCGGTGCCATGCTGTGTGTGCCATTAACTTGCTATGTTGTGTGCCGTCCTATGCCATGCTGTGTGTGTGCACCTTACCTTGCCATGTTGTGTGTGCAGTCCGGTTCATGCTGTGTAGCCAGTCGTGTTCCATGCTGGGTGTGCCATTACCTTGCCATGTTGTGTGTGCCAGTCCTGTGCCAGGCTGTGTATGGCCAGTATGGTGCCATGCTGTGTGTGCCCGTGCAGCTGTGTGTGCCATTATCTTGCCATGTTGTGTGTGCCTGTCTGCCATGCTGTGTGTGCCATTACCTTGCATGTTTGGTGCAGTCCTGCGCCATGCTGTGTTGTATGCTGTTGTGTTCCATGCTGTGGTTGCCAAGCCATGCGTGTGTTCCAGTCCTGTGCCATGCTGTGTGTGCCTTATCTTGCCATGTGCTGTGTGTGCCAGACGGCGGTGGCCTGTTGTGTGTGCCAGTCTGGTGCCATGCTGTGGATGCGAGCATGCAGTTGTGTTCCATTACCGTCCATGTTGTGTGTGCAGTTCCTGTGCACTGACTGTGGTATGCCTGTGTCATGCTATTGTGTGCCTGCATGTGTGCCAATACCTTGCCATGTTGGTGTGCCAGTCCTGTTGCCATTACGGTGTATCCTGTAGTGTTCCATGCTGTGTGTGGCCAATGCCCATCGCTGGTGTGTGCCAGTTTGCAACCATGCTGTAATGTGACTGCTCTAGTGCCCTGCTGTGTTTGCCAGTCCTCATGCCATGCTGTGTGTGCCAATTGCTGTGCATACTGTGTGCCAGTTTTTGTGCCTGCTGTGTGCGCCATCTTGTGCAATGCTTGTTTGTTTGTAATAGCTGTTGCACATTTCGGCCCCCCAGGCCTTACCTCTGGTGAGAATTGCAGCTCTAAGCCCCCTTGGTGGAAAAAGGGAGGGATCGTCCTGCCGTCCGTCAGCTGCTTCCAGCACGTTGCTCAGCGTCTCAGAGGGGTGTGTTTCCGAGCCACGTGAGCGCAGAAGATGAGTTGGGCCAGGCTCACGAGACCTCTGCGAGCAGTATTTAAGCCGTGAGTGGTTGACCTTGAGGAACGTTTGATCCCACAGTTTTCGATATTGTAAAAACTAAATAAGGACAGGATGAAGGGGCATGCAGCAGATCGTGTTGTGTGTGTGTGGGGGGGGGGGGGGGGGGGGGTCAGTACAAGAATAAGCGAGAGGGCTGCAGGGTGGAAGTGCAGTGACAGAGCTGTGTGTTGGTGGGGGTTCAGTACAGGAATAGGAAGGGCGCGGGCAGGATGGAGGTGCATGACCGAGCTGTGTGGGTGTGGGGTTCTACAGGAATAGCAGAGAGGGCGCTTGCAGGGCCAGGATGGGAGGTGCAGTGACAGTGCGTGTGTGTGGTGTGGGGGTTAGTAATGATAATAGCAGAGAGGGCTGCAGGGCAGGATGGAGGTGCGTGACTACTGGTGTGTTGTGGGGGGTCAGTAAAGAATAGCAGAGAGGCTGCAGGATAAGGTCCAGTGTGATAGGGTCAGTACAGGAATATTAGAGAGGACTGGCAGGGCAGGCGGAGATCAGTGACAGCTGTGTGTGTGGGGGTGAGGTCAGTACGGGAATCGCACAGAGGAGCGTGCAGGCAGGAAAGGAGTGCAAGTGACATAGCTGTGTGTGTGGGGGGGGGGGTCAGTACAGGAATTCAGAGAGCGCCATGCATATAAAGGTCCAGTGTGTAGGGTCAGTACGGGAATAGCAAGAGCAGAGAGAGGACTGCGGGCAGGCTGAGAGATCGTGGACAGCTGTGTGGGGGGGGGGTCAGGGTCAGAAGGGAATAGCAGAGAGGCTGCAGGATAAAGGTCCAGTGTGTAGGGTCAGTACGGGAATAGCAGAGAGGACTGCAGGGCAGGCTGGAGATCAGTGACAGCTGTTTGTGTGGGGGAGGTCAGTACGGGAATAGCAGAGAGGAAAGCAGGGCAGGCTGGAGATCAGTGACAGCTGTATGTGGGGGGGACCCCTGTCCTTCGTCCCTCTCCTTAGTGGACACTCTGCCCTCCCATGAGTTGAAGGTTAATGCGGATGTGGTTCTCATGGAGAATTATCACAATATCCATGGCTTCCTGTCCCAAGTCAAGATCCCCAGCCTGGAGGGCAAGAGGCAGGAGGCAAAGCAAAGGTACAGCCAGCACCTGCACCGCTACGTACAGAAGCACCTGGGACAACCCCTGGAGAAGCTCAATGTGAGTGTGTGACAGGGTGACACTGACACATAAAAGAGCTATGAGCATGTCCCACCACCGCAGGAAGACACAATGACACAAGGGACCCATGTGTCTGCCTTCCCTTCGCAGTGTTTCTTTGACGGGGTGAAGGCCCTCATGGCGCGTGGGGTGAGTGAGGACGAGGTTGGGTTCCAGCTATCTTACAGTAAGCACGAACTGCGCAGGGCCATCTCCAGTTACCCCGGGCGAGTGGTCAGACAGGCCCTGGAAACCGTCTACCGCAAGATCCTCAAACACCTCTCCCACGAGAACAGCCTGCTGCCGGTACTACCATCTTTAACATACCCACTGGAGGGAGGAGTGTGGGGGGCGCAGGAAGAGAGAGAGGGGGGGGGTCTTTCAGCATCATGACAACTGCAACATGCCTTTGTATGACCATATGGGGCATTTACAGTGTCAGAGGGGTCAGCAATGTGTTAGGGCTCAGGTTAACTGAGCCCCCCACATTATACCACGGCATGTCTTCTCGGTCAATGTCCCTCATCTATGTCTTTCTGTCACTGTCACCTCCTTCTCTTTGTCAATGTCACCTCTCCTCCGTCTCTTTGTCACTGCCCCCTCTCTGTGTCCCTGCTCCTTCTCTCAGTCACTGACCCCTGCAGGTTGTGTGACTAGGCGGGTAAGAGTCTCACGTTCCCTATTGCCCCCTTTAGGTGGTGTGGCGGGCAATGGAGCAGGAGTTCTTGTGCCAATACACAGAGTTCCAGGAACTTATTGGGCGATGCTACCCGGGGTCAGAAGTCACCATGGAGTTCACCATGGATGACCTCCTGTGGTACTTCAGCAGCATAACCAAAGCCTACCATTGAAGGGCAAAGCACTCGACCCTTTGACGCCCGGTGCAACTTACATCTACAGTACAGTGAAAGCACCCGACCGAACAACCTCTTCTCTGTCATATCCAACGTTGGTCTCATAGCATAAAAGCAGAGTCTAGGTTCTACCTCCTAACCCCAGAGAGGAGAAATCCCGGCGAATATACAGCGCACACCCCACTCTTCATGAGGACAGACTACCACAGGGATCCCGAAGCCGTGGTGAGCAGAGCAAATTATAAAGAGATTTGTGGAACATTTGAAACAGCAGCCATTTTTAAGGGTCCAATAAACCATTACTGGACCATGGCGTTAATACCAAAACCAATCATTACAAATGGTTGGCAACGGTGTGGCATGACTGCCAGCTTTCAATGAGCGTTTGCATGTGTTCCCAGGATCCCTCTTGTCTGTTATTATACCAGTGTTACTTTGTATTGCGGTTCTTCTGGAAATGAACGAGTTACAGGTTCTCCTGATGTTTCGCTGAAGTTAAAGGTTGAGCTCCTGTTCTGGAGGTTTTTTTAAGCATTAAAATTGTGTATTCTTTAATATGAGAAGTGTCAGTCTTGTGTGGGATGGGGATAGGTTATCTCAGTAGTGTCTGGACTTATTAATCACCCTACATTAGATATAAACCCAGGACTGTCTCAGCTTGTCACGAATAATCTGGCGCCAGCCTATCCTCCCAGGCGGTGAAGGGGTTAATAGATTTAAAAGGACAGTTCTAAGAAGTACAGAATAAAAGGGTTTATTGTCCTTACACAAAAGAGCCTCAGTGTCATTGTGACTATGACACATTCGCTTGACACTATGGGACCTGCGTCCCTTTAGCCTGGCACTAAAGGGAACCCGCAGACCTGCACTATGCTGAGTCCGCACACCCCTCCTGCGAATCTACCCTATAATTTTAGGGTGTCGCTGATCCTCTTCTTGTTCCCAGCCTGCGTGGGAGCTGCACCCGAGTTTTCCGGTAAGGATTTCGTTACATTATAACACATTCTTTCCACATAACTCTGTAACAGTGTGTGCATCTTACCCCCAAGAGCTTACAATTGAATACTTAGCACCCAGATCAGAGAGGTATGGGGGCTCATTTATTAATATTACAACCTAAGATTAAATACTACAGCATTAAAGAAGGGGTTAAAACCACATCCCCTGCTTTTGCATAATAAGGCATCGGGTTATAAACTCATATGTTCTTTTATTAAAAGACCTAGTCAAGTGAAGTCCTCTGGTTTCCTGTCCCCAGGGAAACGCTGATGCCAAATCATTTTTACTGTGCCTTTTAAAAATGACGGTCACTGTGCAGGTTTGATTTGCAGCAGAATTACAGTACCTCATTTGGTGCTGATCCTGTAATGGTGCAGATCCAAAATGGACCAATGGCAGTACCACGTTTAAGGGGTCAGTCTCTCCTCGGCCCAAAGAGTACTAATAGTGATATTCTCCATGGGTAGTCACTTCTACATTGTTCCATTTAGTCAGCCGAGATGCTCATCCTATATTTCTATTTAGATTGATCCAAAGGAAGGCACACACAAACCCAGTGAAACATTCGCTAATTACAGTATGTTTCATAAGGGAAAGATATTAATTATTTCCTGACTTCAGTAATGGCAATCGGATTATTCCCTGGATCAACATCCTTCCCATGTTTACTTATTTGGTATATCACTATACCTTTCCTTTCTAAAAAGATGCCCAACCTTTTTTTTGAACAAATCTATTGTATCTGCCATCACGGGAGCCTATTCACTGAACTTCAATACGTGACTTAACCCTTGTTAAGTGCACTTTACAAGAGATTTTGCACGTGGAGCTATTCACAAAACAGGGCGATATCGCGTGTAAATGGATTTTTATTTTTTTCAAACTTTTTTATTAGGCAGGCTGTATAATTTACATACATTGAAATGCAACAGTGGTCTAATACAACATGGATTTTTCTTTTTTTAGAGAGTACTAAGGAAAGAAAAGAGCTTCGCCAGAGGATGCGAGACCTCAGGCCCACATAGTGGACCGGCAAGAGTGAGGCTAGAAAGAGAGGGGGAGGGGAAAGTGGAGGAGGGAAGGGGGGGGGAGGAGGGGAGGGGAAAGTGGAGGAGGGAAGGGGGGGGGGGAGGAGGGGAGGGGTCCCTCTCCTAGTGGCCGGAACTCGTACACTTGGAATGGAGGACTTCTCTTGTGACCAAGGCCTGGTGGGGTGATTTTTATATGAAGTCAGTGGGTAAGCCAAGGCTCCCAGATTTTATAGAAGTCAGTGGGTAAGCCAAGGCTCCCAGATTTTATAGAAGCCTTCTGTTGAGCGCTTAAGGAAAGCAGTCAGTCTCTCCATAAGCATGACTTCGTTCAGTCTTTTTTTTTTTACCATTTCTAAGGAAGGGGGCGACATTTTCTTCCAGGAGGACGCGGTGTAAATGGCTTTTTAATGACGGTTAGCACTTTTGTTTTGACAAGCCGTGCAGTAGTTAAAAACATTCCGAAAAGCTCCGGGGACTTCCTGCTTCAATCCTATGTAATAAAAATAAAATAATATGCGACCTTCATTACCTTAGTGGCTAACCGCTAAGGTAATGAAGGGGTTAAATAGAAGTTCCCTTTGTGTTGGTGATAGATGTGGTGGGTGAAGGTTGTAGTTGCTCCAGGGTGGTTGTTTAGGCCTCCCGGGAGGGTTGCGGGAGATGTTAACCCCCTTCATTACCTTAGCGGTTTCTACCGCTAAGGTAATGAAGGAGTTAACCCCTCCAACCTGGGAGGCCTTACCATCCACCCCGGGCCAAATTCCACCCATCTCCCACCCACTCTTCCCCCATCACCACACACATAAATGGGCAAAAGCCCTAGTAGTCAAATATGACTAATAGTGCTTTTGCACATTTGTGATGCCAAAAAAATTATAATATACAATTAAATTAAATATATATACCAATACATTAAAAACAAACACTAGCCAAGAAATGCATTGATTGTCACTGTGGTTATCTATGCCATCAACGGGGGCATTCGGTAGATAGTCACATTGGCATTTAATGGACACCCTGTAATAAAAGCCATTTAAATTAAAAACACATTACAATACAATTAAAATAAACAGTAGCCCAAAAATTAATTGATTGTCACTGTGGTTATCCATGCCATCAACGGCCTTCATCCTGGCAGGGGTAAATACAATTTTTATTTACTATAGGGTGGCTGGTTATTGATTTATTTTAAATGAACAAAAGCCATATATGGCGTATAGGGCTTTTTGCCCATTACTGTGTGTGGTAATGGTGGAGCGGGGTTATTTGCAGGTTGACCATTGATTGCCAATGTGGCTATCTATGCCCCTGTTGAGTGCATAGATAACCACAGTTACAATTAATGGATTAAATGGTTCGTTTAAAAAAAAAATTATATTGTCATTTGTATTTTATTTTTAGCCACTAAGGTAATGAAGATTGCCTTGTGATTTTTTTTTTGTATATAGTATTGAAGCAGGGGGTCTTTGGAGCTGAACCGCGTTACTTTCAGGTCCGGAGACCCACCTGCCTCCCGAGGTACAGGCCCCAGTAAGGGGTGCCAGTATCTCCTGCAAGTTTAAATGTCCCGGTCACATGCTCCGTGACGCGGGACAATATAACTTGCAGGAGATACCGGCACCCAATACGGAGACCTGTACTGTACCTCAGAAAGCAGGGGGTCCCCAGACCTGAAATTGATGCGGTTTAGCTCCGGAGACTCCTTGCTTCAATACTATGTACAAAACAACCAAATTAAATAGCGCGATCGCCTGTAAGAGCTGTGCAAGGAGATGCAGCTGCTCCCTGCGCTGCTCTTCCAGACTGTTGGAACAAAATGAAGTGTTAAGTTCATTTTGCTCATAAAACAAATACAAATGAGTACGGTATATTATTTTTGTAACATACAGTACGGGAAAAAAATTGATTTACTTTAGTAAAGACCGTTTTTACTCAAATTTCATACCGTTCGGTAGGAACATGCCAACTCATTCGATGTTGCAATGAACAATGAAGTTTATGCCCCACAGTCTCATGGGTAATGAGTTCCACATTGTAACTGCCCTTGCCGTTAAGAAACTTTTCCTTTGTTGCTGGTGAAATCTTCTTTCCTCCAATCTCAAGGAATGACCCTGGGCCTTTCGTACTGCCCTTGGGATATAAAGGTCCCTTGAAAGTTCTCCGTATTGACCTTAAGTAACCGTTATCATATCCCTTCTTAGATGCCTCTTCTCTAATGGAAACAGCCCCTTTTATGCCCATTATTTATTTGCTGGCTCGTCTCTGCAGTTTTTCCAGTCCCACCATGTCTTTTTTAATGGTGTAACTTTAATAATTGGAGCATCCTTTGGGGGGGCAGGGAGGGGTGAATTTTAATGTAAGAGTTTCTTTCTGCGATTGGGGATATTTTCACCGTCTCCGAATGTTGGATTTTAGTCGTGTTTGGGAATCTGCAGAGGTTTGGCACATAACATCGACTCAGCCTCTCCCTCTCCAGGGTACCTCCAAAAAGTTCTAAAGAGTCATACATCCCACGCCTGTGATGGAGACCCCGTCACCGTGTCCTGCCCGCACAGGACGTCTGTCAGTGTCCTCTCTGCTTTCTACGGGCGCAGAATATCCAGCCGGAATCTTTGCCCTCCCCCACATGGAGAGCTGGAGGAGAACATGCTCTGTAGCTCCCCAACTGCCATCCAGGTACAGCCACAGTGGGGGCAGGTTTCATTTTTTGGGGGTCAAACGTTTAATACCCCCAATATTCAGAGGCGGGCAGTAATGCGTGTGCCCGAACTTATTTAACTCTGCTAGGCCCGGCAAACTGATGCTGTATGTAATAATTAAATCATATCAGTAGTTAGAATGGCTCTGTATACACTGGGGCACCGTCTGTTTCTTATACCTCCTCCTCAGAAACTTTCCGACGAGTGCCAGGATCGGCGTACCTGCCAGTTCTCTGTCAACAGTCGAGTCTTCGGGTCGGACCCGTGTCCTGGGACCCACAAGTACCTGCTGGTGTCGTACAAGTGTAAGCCAGGTGAGTAAAGCTCAGCTCTGTTGCCCTCACTATATAACCCATCGGAATGTACCACTGCTGTCTTATTAATGTGTCTTATTCACCCCCCAGATAATCACAAGGTGAGGAGTGTGTGTGAAAATGAGCAGCTCAATCTGACTTGCAGGAATAACTCGGTGCTGTCCGTATATTCCGCTAGTTATGGAAGGACATTACACGGGAATCCGGAGTGTGACTCAGAGAACAGGACCAGCCCGGAATATGGTAGGTGACTGTATCACCCAGAGTCTTTGCAGCACAGCTCCCCTCTATCTCTATATTACACTGTGCTCCTCTGCTTTTGTCTCTTTAGAGTGTTCTGCCCAGACAGCCTTAAGGAAAGTCTCCAGAAGGTGTCACCGGAGACATAACTGCTCCATCACAGCTGATACTAGAACTTTTGGTGACCCCTGCTTTCCAGGAGTGACAAAATACCTCTCGGTCTCCTATACGTGCGGTGAGACCTGGCAGCCAGGTTATACTGGGGGGGGGGAGGAACCCCTTTGAGGGGCCTGCAACATACCTCAACTGGAAACCTGTGTACAGTCCTAGAAGCCATCTCCCGTGCCCTGTCCCAGAGGTCCCATCTCCTCTGTACGGTCCTTTCTCTGTGTGGTCCTAGTTGTCCCATCATGTGTGTGCGATCCTAGAGGTCCCATCTCCTGTGGGCAGTCCTAGACGTTCTATCTCCTGTGTGTGGTCCTTGATGTCCCATCTCCCATGTGCAGTCCTAAAGGCCACTTCTTCTGTGTCTAGTCCTAGAGGTTACAGGTAATGTGTGTGTGACGTGTACTGGGTCCGCGCTCATATATCTCCTTCTCTGTTGCAGTTCCCAAGCGTTTGCTGGAAGAGGTGGGAGGCTCCTCTGCGGACCCGTTCTCTCTTTCGGATTATACCCATGGTGAGAGAATCATAGGACCCTGCATCTGGACCCAGTCTGCTCATCTCCCACCCTCCCCAGTCTGCTCATCTCCCACCCTCCCCAGTCTGCTCATCTCCCACCCTCCCCAGTCTGCTCATTTCCCACCCTCCCACCCTCCCCCTGAGTGACACTGCCTTCTAATGAGTGACGCCGCCTTTAAATAAATGACACTGCCTCCCAATGAATGACAGACCTATCAGGAGTGCACATTTGATCTCTGCCCTCATTTGTCCCTTGTCCCCCTTGACACCGCAGGTGGCTGGTACACAGGTCCCAGACTGTCCAGGCTCAATGAGGATGTGATGATTCTCACCAGCTGTCTGGAAGTCTTTGCCCTCGTGCAGGGTAGGTGACTGTGGGATTCTGTATGGGGACAAATGAGGACAAAATGTAAATGTGCAGTGACTCTAAATCATTGTGTATATATATAAATAAACAGAAATATATAAATATATGTCATATTCTTTAACAATGGTGTCAGTTACATAAATGTAATCCATTGAACAAGTCACTGTCATTACGTCACTGTCATTGCTCTAACGTCAAACTGATCCTTTAACCCCTTAAACACTCACTGACATTACGTCGCTTTGCTCTAACGTGGGATTGATCCTTTAACCCCTTAAACACTCACCGTCGTTAGGCTCCTTTGCTTTTCTGCCCAAGGTCTTCTCCTGCTTTCTTCCCCAGATGTGCAAGAGAAGGTGGCCCTATATTTCCTCTGTGGGGTTTCTGCAGGGTTGGTTATTCTCCTCTGCATCTTCACCCCCAAAGTGATGTTCCTTCAGGATATGAGGAAGGCCTTCTGGGAACCTCAGCATGATGAGCCGGAGCTGGAAGGCTTAAAGATGGTGGTGCGCAGAGTCAGGGAGAATGGTGACAATGATGACAGCTCCTCTGAATCCTCTTTCCGGCGGCTTAGCCGCTCATTCCGCTTCTCCAACAACATATTCAGCCCCGAGGTGACTGCAGCCCTGGAGGGGGCTACGGAATTCAGGGGTCATGAGGCTGAGGAGATCTGGCTGCCCAAGGAACCAAGTCCCTACGCCATCCAGAAAATCAAGGAGATCACAAAGTAGAAACTAACATCAGACGTTGCATCAAGATTCCTCACACAAGCTCAGTGTAATCATGGGAAAGAATACTAGGGACATCATGGGACATCAACCAGAACACAGGCTGCGAGGTATGGACACAGCACATGGTATTTATTTGCAGCAAAAAGTGTATTAAATCCAGATAATGACCGAAATAAACAATGGTTCACAAATGTATTTATTTATAAAATATTTTACCAGGAAGTAATACATTGAGGGTTACCTCTCGTTTTCAAGTAGGTCCTGTGCATAGTTATGATGCTATATACATGGTTACATTAAGTGAACAGGGTATACATTGCATGCACAGTAAGACACTGCATGCACAGTAAGAGATAATATATATTATAGGCGTATGTAACAGTTACAGGCCAGATTAAAATGTGAGACCGCTTTAGTTTTGAAAGAACTTAGACTGGTGGCGGCTGTGAGAGTGTCCGGTAGATTGTTCCAGTTGTGGGGTGCACGGTAAGAGGAGGATACTTTGTTGAACCTTGGGACCATGAACAGTCTTTTGGAGTCAGATCTCAGAGGATAAGTGCTGCATGTGGTAGGGGTGAGGAGCTTGTTCAGATAGACGGGTAGCTTGCCCAGAAAGTATTTAACTTGAACTTTGCACCTAGACTCAAGTGATGATCAATCTAGTTATTTGAGCATTTCGCAGTGATGTGTGTTGTAGTTACATTGGAGGACAAAGTGGCATATTGAGTTGTAGAGGGTGTCAAGTTTGCGAAGATGGGTTTGGGGTGCTGTACCATATACTATGCCCCCATAGTCTATAATTGGCATTAGCATCTGCTGTGCAATACGCTTTCTGACCAGCAGATATAGGGAGGATTTGTTCCTATAAAGTACACCTAAAGTGCATCCCAAATGTTAAATGGGAGTGAAACCATATGCCCAAATATTTGAAATGGAACTTCATCAGGGCTGTATGAAGGTTCGTGTGTGAACTGAACCGTTTGCTTTCTGTCATGGACTTGATGTTATACGCTTTATGCTTCAGATTAATACTGTGTGTGGTGTCCATCCCCTACAACCTGTGTCCTGAGTGATGTATATTGTCTATTACTTTGACACTTGTTCTGTTGTTTCTTTTTACCCCTACAAACACATACATGTAGCTCTAATACTCCTACAAATCTAATCCCCCACCGTACCCCTGCAACTCTGCCCCACACCCTCATAGAGCTATGACTTCCATCCTGCAACTTTGACCCCCTTCTACAGCTCCGACTCCCCTCCTACGATTTTGACACCCCCTATCTTACAGCTCTGACCCCCTGTTCCCCCCTGTTCCCCCCCCCTCCTCTCCTACAGGAACAAAAAGCACTAAAAGTTATCAAAGACTATTATTTATTTCATGTGATATCATCTTCCTGATTATTGACTCTTACATTTGCCTCTTTAGTCATTGTTCAGTTTATTATTAGGTTTTACACAAACCCACAGCTGTTAACACCAGTGTATTCCTAATTCAGAGGTAGTGCTGCAATATTTATATTTTACATTGGAAATGTATTGTATGTGAGGTTTTTGTTATATTATTAATAAAGTTGTTTTTAAAAAAAACGCTAACTCTCAATGTGACATCACAATGGGAGTGTCACGCTTGTGCTCCCCACACAAGCGAGAGAGAAAGGGAAGGACCCATTAGCGAGGTGGGGAGGCCGCAGGGGATACGAAGGGAGGAAGTTGCCGCACAGCTGGGGATCGGCGCACGTAGTCACGTGACCGCGCCGCGCGCATGAGAATGCGCGACACTTCCGGAGGTGCGGTGCCTGGCTCAGAGACACGAGTGATCCAGCTGCATGTGCGCGCATGCTCTGACAGCAGAGCGGGAGTGCATGCGTTCTCAGGCACAAACGCGGGGGTTGCTGGAAGCCAACGCTGCAGCACGGGAGTCTGGAACAGGAACTAGGAACATGGAACAGGAACATGGAACGAGCCGGGGAGGTAGAGTCCAGAGCACAAGGTAACATCCACAAGGGGATTGCTTCTTGGAGGTCGTCCAGCCTCCTTAAAGGCATAGTGCCAGAAACAGCAAGGTGCAGCGAAACTAAATATAACATAAGGGTTCTTAGTCTAATCCATTGGCCAAGGAATTATAAGCCTGCTACCACGTCAAGGTGAACCCTACTAAGCAAGTCCCTACACTACCCGATGGTAAACTAACCTTAGTAGTATATGAGTGACTGTCCCAGTCTTCCGGAATCCAAAGGAGATGAGTAAAGGTCCCAAGGAGGTCCAGGCAGGAACAGCATGCAATGATGGTAGTACTTGCAGGAACGCAGATAGGTAGCCACTGAGTGCTATTTGAAGGAAGCAGCAGCTGTAAGCAATGAGAAAGTCAGATAGAGGCTTACTTCCTGTCAGGAGGAAGAGGGCAGGATTTGCCAAGAAGCAAGATGGCGTTGCTTGCTTCAGAATCCTTAAAGACACAGGATCTTGACTCGCAGCTAGAGGGCGGCGATCAGAAGTAAACAGGTAAGGAAGGAACACGCCGCAGGGGGCGTGTTCCGCGCATCGTTACAGTACCCACCTCTTAAGGATCGAACTCCGAGCGATCCAAGAGACTAAGGGGCAGCGATGCATAGGAAGGAAGACTCGCAGCTAGAGGCAGCGCCCGCCACACAGAGAATCAACAGGGAATCTTGACTCGCAGCTAGAGGGCGGCACACGCCACACAGGGAGACATCAGGGAAACTTGACTCGCAGCTAGAGGGCGGCGCACGCCATACAGAGAGACATCAGGGAAACTAGGCATACAGGTAGAGAATACGCCACAAGGGGGCGTGAAACTTGACTCGCAGCTGGAGGGCGGCGCACGCCATCACGTGTACGCGCCACGCGTGAGAGAATGCGTGACGCGACCGGGGGTGGCCGGGCTCCGAGGTACGAGTATGGAACCGCGGGTGTGTGCATGCTCTATTAGGAGAGCGGGAACTGAGATGCGGCAAGTACGGAGGGAGCACGCCGCAGGGGACGTGTTCCCCGATTCCTTACAGGGAGACCAGTGAAACAGAGCTGGTGTCACCTACAGTACTTACTGCCCATTCCTACAGAACATGATACATGAGAGCAGAGCTAACTGTATACTGTATACACTTGGTACTGAGAGCGACTTTTCCCCAGGAGCAGGATATTGGGAGAGTTTGCACGGTTAAACAAAAGACAGAGTCCCAATGCTCCAACACGACAAATAATATAGTTAAATACTTATCTGTTTTTTTCTCATACTGTAAGTGAGGGTCACTTATATTTATTTGGCCAAAGCATTTGTAAGCTTGCAACCCACGTCCAAGGAGTGCCCGCTTTCTGCAAGTCCTAACACAATCTCTGCGAACGTTGTTTTTAACTCTCTAATAGAGGAAGAAGTCTTAATAGACTGGTCCTTCATTGCTGCTCTCAGCACTTGCTATTCAAAGGAGGGCAGGGCCAGCTTGGAGACAGGGAGGACGGGTCACAGAACTCCAAAGAATTGTTTAACAATTAAAATCTACACACACACACACACACATACACACAACCCCTGTAAGCTGAAAACCCAGATATCGGGATTTTCCCGTTAAGAACTATGCCACAAAATATCAGTAGAGCCTGGAGCCACTACATACCACGCCTCACTACCCATAAAACCCTTTCTCACAATGGTGGAAGACCCAGATGAGTACAGAACGGCTGCTCCTTCGCTCTCTTAATGGTCTACACACTGTAAGAGTTTCCCCCCCCCCCCCCAAAAAAAAAATCTACATTGAGTACAGACCTAAAACAAAATCTGTTACCAAGAAAACAACAAACCTAAAGTGCCCACTGCAGGCGAACAAACTGCTGGCAAATATCCTTGACTTCCGTCATCTACAAAGGCCACTTGCAATATCTGCACAACCCATAACTTGAAACATAAAATAAAAAGTAACTAAAAACGCTGCACCCACCTTCGGGAGAAGGAGCGGCCCAGTGAGTAAAGACACTGTCTCTGGCACTGAGATTGAAGCAAACCACTGGGGGGAACCTGGTTCAATTCCCAGTGTTGGCTCCTTGTGACCTTGAGCAAGTCACTTTATCTCCCTGTGCCTCAGGCACCAAAAAACATAGATTGTAAGCTCTATAGGGCAGGGACTGTCTGCAAAATGTCTCTGTAAAGCGCTACGTAAAATTAGTAGCACTATACAAGAACAAATAGTAATAATAATAGTTATTATTATTAAATAACCAAACCATCAGTTTATTTTTTGAGTAAAAACACGCCTCCACTTAAGGGGGCACCACAATACTTTACAGTTAAACACATTAAAATGATAAGCAAATGTTTTGCTAGATAGGAAAAGCCAAAAGGAAGAGGTAAGTCTTACACTGACACTTTTAGTAGAGGGGTGCTCTCAGGCAATGTGCACATACCATATACAGGGAAAGAACAGAATCCCTATAGAAAGCACTCAACCTCAACTAAATTTAAATAATAAATCAATTTATTTGCAATCATATTGAGAAAACAGGTATAAAGTTAAAACCTAATAGACGCTAGAGGAACCATGCATAGAACCCTAATGGATTCGTATAAGAAGGTATGTCATATACCACTGAGATAGCTACATATAAATTGGCTCCTATTAAGATGTCATTGAGGACCCTCATAAATATACTATTTTTCTCAAAGGAGCATATATATATATATACTAGCTGAGAGACCCGGCGTTGCCCGGGATGTAAATGCGTAATAGGTAGTATTATTTATAAATCGTGGAACAATAGGTGAGTATTTGTTGTAAAGGTTGGATAATATTGAAAAGAAAGATGGAATAAAATGTAATACGATGTTGTTTAAAAATGTTTTATTGTAAACACAACACAGTACAATGTATATTTTGGTGACATAACAGATGTAAAAATGTGAGGCGTGTGTCCTGCTAGGGTGTGAGGCGGCGGGTGTG
>WSYH01010771.1:0-22401 GCA_036426205.1 Ascaphus truei | reverse complement strand
ATATATATATATATTTTGTGGGGGCTCAGGGGTTCCCAAAAAGAGCTTGCTGGGGTTTTGTTAACCTATTCTCAGCTGTTGGGGGTTAGTGGCTCCTCCTTCCCAGGTTTTAAGCCCGCCCCTCCCCACTTCCCAAGGAGTAGGTTCTTTCATTCTGCTGGATACAGATCCAATGCTGGTCTTTCTCCCTCCTAATAGAGGTAAATGAGAATTTTAATCCTAATAGAGGTATATTAGTATTTTATCTGGTAGTGTTAGGACCTGTGAACTGGGTGTCTGCCTCGTCGTGGCTCACAGGCTTACAACGCTTTGGCCAAAGGGTTAAACTAAATGACCCCTTTTCCAAGAGAATATACTGTGTATTTTTGTCATATTGGATGTATCATTGGGCGTCTCTGTCGTCTGTTGAATACATATGCCACGCTCAATAGCTCTCCTTTTTGACACATATACATATATATTTTGTGGGGACTCAGGGGTTCCCAAAAAGAGCTTGCGGGGGTTTTGTTAAAATGTTTTTGTAGAAGACGCCTTTAAAAACAAGCTCATGGCTAGCACGTAAGCTTGCCAAACTATCACAGCTGACAGGTTCCCTCATGTGGTCTGATTAAAGAATGACAAGATCTCATTTCCATGATAAATGTCCCAAACTGCACACCCCGTGAGCATGCGACGAGTTTAATACCCACGACTATCCAGCGGACCCACTTATCTCCTCCCCGCAGAGCTCTTCAAATGTGGAATATTTAACCTCAATTCTCACACTATCTATTTATATTAATAATAATAATGTTTGTTCTTGAATAGCGCTGCTAGTTTTACAGAGATATTTTGCAGGCACAGGTCCCTGCCCTGTGGAGCTTACAATCTAGGTTTTTGGTGCCTGAGGCACAGGGAGGTAAAGTGACTTGCCCAAGGTCACAAGGAGCCGACACCAGGAATTGAACCAGGTTCAAAGTCAGTGCCAGACAGTGTCTTAACTCACTGAGCCGCACCATCTCCCTAATAAATATCTTTCATCGCTGCCACCACCAAGGATAAAAAAAAAGGTTAGACTCTCCCCGGTCCTTGGTCCCTGGAGGCAATCCAGGCAGCACTTATATATATATATATATATATATATATATTTTTTATCTTTTGGGGGGTTTTAATATACGCCGCCTTTGATCACCTTTACTGAAAGCTAATTACCTAAGCTTCAGTCACTGAAACTTGGAGTGAGCAGATCCAAATGGACACCATGCGGGGAAGGGGGGGGGGGTTGGAAGGGGTTCACGCGGCTTGATCTCATGGTCCTTCACCATCCAAATTCAATGTTGGCTCTGCAGAAAAGGAACCAAAACACAGAAAAACAATATTAAGTATGAATGCATTTTGGGGGGGGGGGGGGGGTTGGAAACAATTTATAGTTATCTTAAAATATTTGGAAATAAAGGAAATGCTGATGGTAAGTGTGTAAAAGTCACACACTCAGGCACCCCGATGTATCTGCACGCTTTTGGGAGATGATGATACAATGAAAGTTTGCCCATGTGTTTCGCCACACACAAGATGGCGTCCTCGGCCTTCCAGTGACGTCAGCCCAGAGCGACGCGCGACTCCCCCAGTGGGGGGAGGTCCATGTGTCAGTTTCATAAGCAAACAGGGATCGCGTAGGAAGTGGCAGGCGCAAGGTGAGACGGGTTTGGGATTATGGGCTGTTGTAGGATTGCTTGGGGGGGGGGGGGATTTAAGGCAGGATCATGCCAATGCAACATGTTGTGTGGTGTGTTGTGGTGTGTGTCGTGGTGTGTGTGTGTTGTGTTGTGTTGTGTGGTATGTGTGTGTGTGTGTGTGTGTGGGTGTGGTGTGGGTGTGGTGTGTGTGGTGTGCTTGTGTGTGTGTGTGTGTGTGTGTGTGTAGTGTGTGTGTGTGCACTAACACTATTATAACCCACTACGAGTAACAATTTTGATTTAATTATAATGGGGTAAATAATTTATGGACACCATGTATATATTTACAGATATTATTCTGTGTTATTTATCACCTTAAATTGCCCTTCGGGGAATCTCTCCTCCCCTCACAATGCTGGGCATTGGCAATCCCAAAATATCTTCCTATTAACGTCAGGGGCCTATTCCCCCTATAAATATATCAGATTACCACATGCGTGGTCAGAGATGAGTTTTGGGGTTGAGGGGGTGAATGGAGAGTCCCACATTACAGCACTGCATGTTCTCTTTGTCACGGTCCCCTGTCCTCTCTCTCCTCCTGACTGTGACTGTCACTTTCCCATCACTGCCCTATCTTTTCCTTGTAACTGCGACTGTCAATCTCCTGACACTGACCCTCTCCCCTTCTTACTTTAATGTCACTGGCCTCTCTCCTCCTCACTGTCACTTTCCTGACTGTCCCCTCTCCTCCTCCCTCTCTCTCTGTCACTGTCCCCTCTCCTCCTCCCTCTCTCTGTCACTGTCCCCTCTCCTCCTCCCTCTCTCTGTCACTCCTGTCACTGTCCCCTGTCTGTGTCTCCTATCCTCCTTCTCTCTCTCATTTCTGTTACTGTCCCCTCTCCTCCTTCTCTCTATCACTCCTGTCACTGTCCCCTCTCCTCCTTCTCTGTCCCCTCTCGTCCTGCTTCGCTCTCACTGTCCCCTCTCCTTTTCCTTCTCTCACTGACCCCTCTCCTCCTTGTCCCTGTCCCCTGTTGCTGATCCCCTCTCCCTCATCTCGACAGTGGAAGATGTGTCTGGACTGTCACATTCGTTCTCCTCACTGCATGTCACTCTCCTACTCACGTAACTCCCTCTATGCCTCTCACTGTCATGTCCCCTCTGCTCCTTCTCAGTCACTGTCCCCCTCTACCTTCCTCACTGTCCACTCTCCTACTGTCCTCCTCTCTCTCTAACTTCACTGTCCCCTCCTTCTCTCACTTCGGTCTGATGTCCTTGTCTACTGGTGACAGTATGCCTGAGTTTGATGGACTTCTCCTGCGAATCCCTAGTTTAATGGCGAGCTTTCGCCTTACACATAGCTTGGACGGAAAGTGATGTGATGAGGATGCGTGAGGGGGTGAATAGAAGGAGCAATGATCTCCTTTGGGAAATGATATTCAGCAACAATCAAAAGCAGTATAGGGACACCATAAAACAAAATATGGGCATGTTACGCGGGGATCAGGCAGTGCCATATTAAAAACTAAACCCATTAAACGACACTGTTGGACCTTTGGACCAGACCTGGAGTGTGGCCCGGTTACTATGGCTTCCTCCAACAATCATGTTGCGGTTGTGTAGGAGCAAAGGTGGGGAAAAGAGAAACTCAAACATGCAAATAACTGGGATAACAGACAGGTTGTCATGGGCGAGCTTTGGATAGGGTGGTTTAGGGAGGTCGTAAAAGGAGTTATTTATACGGGAGCAATAGGAGGAGTTATAGGGAGGTTATTGGGGTAATGTGGTAATCAGGAGAGCGTTTAGGGAGGCGGTTAGTATGGAGGCATAGGAGGCGATATAGGGAGGTTCAATCTGGGTACTAGGAGGTTATAGGGCGGGGGTATCATGGAGAAGTAATAGGAAGTTATAGGGAGGGGTTTATGGCATCGTTAGATAGGAGGCGTTATAGGGAGGGGTACATGGGGCCGAATAGGAGCGGCTATGGGAGCGGGTGTTTACGGGATAGGTAGATAGGAGGAGCGATAGGGAAGGAGGTATATGGAGTACTAGGAAGGAGTACTAGGGAGAGGTGTATAGTTGCAGTGTGGTAATCGAGGAGAGTTATAGGGAGCGGTTATATGGAGAATAAAGGAGGAGATATGGACAGGGGTATATGGGGTACGGAGTGAGGTTATAGGGAGGGGTATAGGAGGAAGGAGGAGTTATCGGGGGGAGCTGTATATGGGGAATAGGAAGTTATCGTGGATGCGGTTATAGTGGGGCACAAAGGGAGGCGTTATGGGAGCGGTTCTTATGGGCACGCAGGGGGGTTATTCGGAGTATAATAGGAGGGGTTACAGGGAGTGGAATATGGGGCAGTAGGAGGTATAGGGGGGTTGTCAGGGAGAGATGGGAAGAGTTTATAGGGAGTAATCGGAGGGTTATAGGGAGAGTGGGAGGGGTTTATATGGCATAATAGGAGGAGTTATAGGGACAGATGGGAGGAGTTAAAGGGTAGTAATAGGGGGGGTTTGTATAGGTGACGGTTATACGGCGTAATACTAGAAGTTATGTAACCCGCGACGCCACGCGAATGTTAATTGATAATGCGTTGTACCTGAGACACACGCCAGGCGGTGAGAACGTTCTAATCTGATTTCCGTGGGATTCAGACCATCGTGGAATCGTCCTGTGTTACACACGCAAGCTTGCTGCATGTCAGGCTGCTCTCCTCTCATTGGCTGCAACTGTCCTGCTGCTCTCCTCTCATTGGCTGCAGTGCTGGGCGTTCGTTGTGACATTCCGATGACTGTGATTGGTGGAGGATGTCTTAATATGTTAAGGGACTTTGCCTCTGTGTCATATAGGACATGGGAGCCAAATAAGTGACCTCTTAATATACAGAGGGAGACAGGGTACAATACAGGGAAGAGGGGAATCCTGCCCCGCAGAGCTTTACACTCTATATAAGAGGGACGAGCAGATACAATACAGGGAGAGGAGGGACCTTGGGAGGGGATTCTGCCTCCGCCCGAGCTTACACTCTAATATACAGAGGGAGACAGATAACAATACAGGGGGAGGAGGGAATCTGCCCCGCAGAGATGACACTCTATATACAGAGGGACACAGATATATACAGGGAGAGGAGGAACCATTGGTAGAAGGGAATCCTGCCCCGCAGAGCTTCCACTCTAATATACAGAGGGACACACGATACATACAGGGAGAGGAGGAACCATTGGGAGAAGGAATCTGCCCCGCAGAGTTACACTCTAATATATAGAGGGGACAGATACAATACAGGGGGGGGGCAACCTGCCCCGCAGCAGAGCTGACACTCTAATATACAGAGGGAGAACAGATATATATACAGGGAGAGGGGAATCACTGCCGCGCAGGCTTACACTCTAATATACAGAGGGAAGACAGATACAATACCGGGAGAAGAGGAGCCATTGGGAGGCGGGAACCCTGCCCCGCAGAGCTACACTCTAATATACAGAGGGACACAGATACAATACAGGGAGAGGAGGAACACATTGGGAGAAGGGAACTGCCCCGCAGAGCGTACACTCTAAATACGAGGGACAACAGATTCAACAAGGAGAGGAGGGAGGTTTGAGGGGACGGGTTAGGGGTATGACTTGTATTATAGCCAGGTTAATATTTTGTGTTTATCAGCAGCGCGGTCACAGTAATGTCGCTGACGGGCAGCACCGCGCGTCTCCTGAATGCTGCAAGACGGGCAATTGCAGTCGGCTCAATTAGGTCACAGGTCACGGCCGTCAAGCAGAAAGGTGAGAGACGCTTTCCAGTCAACCTCCCCCCTCCCCCCATCCTATCTCCCTCCCATTTCTCTCTTCCGCCCCCCCCCCCCTCCCCTTTCTCTCTTCCTCCCCCCCCCCTCCCCTTTTTCTCTCCCCCCCCCCCCCCCCTCACCCCTCTTCTTCTGCTGTGAAGCCTCAGACCCCATTTAGCTTCTTGGCTTTCTTTCATAATTAAGATGACCCGTGTCTTTCCCCGCGCCAGTTTTGATTCCCTTACTGTATTAGCTCTGCCACCTCCGCTGGGAGACCATTCCAGGAATCCACCACTCCAGTTCCATCGTATCTCCCCTCCCAGCTGTACATATTCAGAATGCAAAACAAAAAAGCATAAAGGGCGCGAAAAATGTACATTTCTCTATAATGATACTATTAATCACATTAAAAAACGGCGCACTACATGAACAATAAAATGAATTGCTTGTCGGTCTCCGTTTCTCCCAGTCCTGTTCACGATCAGCTTTATTTTTATAAATTCAATTGTATTTGTTTTTCAGGGTCAAAACGGTGGACATTGGCTGACAAGATTCAGGCATTGTATCATTGGCAATATCATACAGGTGTCCAGATTAACAATGGTTTCCAAATGTAATATCCTCATCTAGACGTAATAGGAACGATCAAATTGAATTACTATAAATGCAAAGAAACCGCTAAACCAATTAAGAACAACAGACAACAATGTAGTAACGCGGGTTAAAGGGGATAGGGGGAATTGAGTGTCCTGGTGCTTCTGCTCCCCCGCCAGGGGGGAGGGAGGGGGGGGGGATGGGGAGGGGGGGGATGGGTGAGTGTCCTGGTCTGCTCCCCCGCAGGGGGGGATGGGGAGGGGGGGGGAGGGTGAGTGTCCTGGTCTGCTCCCCGCCAAGGGGGATGCACTCACTTGAGAATCAATCCCTTACAAACCTCGCAGATGCAGGGGGGGGACTGCTGTGGCCGGTTATGCCTCTGCATCCTCAACAGGCTTTCTCTGCAAATACCTCGCTTTAGGCCTCGGGATGGTAAGCGCTATGCGCTGACCCGTGCTGAGGCGCGCTGCTGCTCTGGCACGAGCCCTGCAGCCGCAATAGAGCGGCTTTAGCAGGGGCTCGCGCCACGCGTCCGCACGCTTGGGGAAAGCGGTGTCTGAAGGCGTTTTGAAATTTGGCGTCGCCGGAGGCAGGGCCGTCACGTGAGCGGTTCTCTCCCTTGTCTAGGGCAGAATGGGGGAGTACCCCCGGTACCAACGAGATAATTGAAGTGGTGGTTGGAGTACACCTCATCAGGACTTTCTGTGCGTTCTTCTTAATGTGGTGCAAATCGGTGTTTTTGGGGCCACCGCCGGGAATATTGCCGTCCAAGTGTTCTCCTCTAAGGCTGCGTCCGTAGAGGGGGGGGAGCCGGCTGAGGCTCGCCTGCGCAATCGGGAGCGATTGCATGAACTAGCAGACGAGCAGCGTGCGCGATCGGGAGGCGGGGCACTGACATCACTGGGCCAATAGCCGCGAAGCACCAACGGCGCCGTGACGGTGACGCTGCTTCCTCTGATTGGAGGTTCAGCCGACAGCGCGTCCAGAAACAGGTTCTGCTGTCGGCTGAAAATCACCAACGCCTGCGGACGTCGCGGGAGCCCCCTCTCAAGACATCCTCATTGAGGATGACGGGGCTCAGCGCGGAGCGTCCGCACGCTCAGCGTGGACTGTCTTCTATGGACTCGGCCTAACTCTTCCCCTAAGTCCGCCTCCCGTGCTTCATGTGGTTGAGCTTTTGGGTGTTCTCTGGCCCAGAACCGATCACTTCTCTACGTCGTGATGTGAGTCCCGTGTGGTTCGTTTTCTGAACACACAGCTTCTCAAATGTAGTCAAGGGGGAGTGGGGGGCTAAGTGTGTTATAACAGCGGTGCGCAAAACTGGAGGGCGTGACGCCCAGGGGGGGCGCGAGGCTGCCGGCGGGCGGCGCAGGGTTTACAGAGTCCCGCGGCTTCCCGAAGGCACTTAAATTATGTGCCGGGGGAGCGCAGTAGCCTCTGTAAGCCTTACCTACCTATTTATTTTATTTATTTATAAAAAATATTTTACACGGAAGTAATAAATTGAGGTTACCTCTCGTTTTCAAGTATGTCCTGGGCACAGAGTTAAAACAAATAATACATGGTTACAATACAGTTACCATAAATGAGCAGGGTATACATTATACACAAGAACATTGCGTGCACAGTTAAAGAAAATATATATTATGAGCGTATGAAACAGTTTACAGACCCAGATTAAAGTTACCTAGGCTCCGGCGCGCTTCCTTCCTGCGTCGCCATGCAACGCGGCGGCAAAATGACGCCGCGAGGTCAGTGTGGCGTCACATTGCTATGGCAACATGACGCCGGAAGCGCAGGTAAGTGGGAGTTAAGGGGGAGCGCGGGAGTGAGGAGGACCGCTGGCAGGGGCGGGCGAGGGAAAAAAAGTTGTGGCGCCCCCCCCCTGTGTTATTAAATGCTCTTATCTGGTGGTATCTAAAGAATTCCGAGTGGGGGAACAACTTTGTCTGGTCAATCGGTCGAAATGATTTAATACCTTTCTGCCTCCAGATCTCTACACTATATAAATCCATGTTGTTCCAAATAGAGGAAGTCGCTACTATTCCAACCTGGAGGCAAGTCCGGGTGGCCCCAGAAAGGGGTCATCAGTGAGTTCTGTTGGTTTTTTAAAGCCACACTTAATTGACATGCCTCCCAACAACAGGAGGAGGGTCAACTGAGGCAGGAGCGGCGGGTGTTAGCTGCCTTGAGCGTGGTTTAGGTAGCCAAATGGATTACTCGGCTCCAAGGGGAGCAGAATTCACTCTCCAGAGCCACCCCTTTTTCAATGCTGTGTACAACTGCCACTGTATATTGGCCAGTTGTGCCACCTTTTATAATAGGACCACAGACAAAGGTACCGCCAGCACCCCCCCCCCCCCGTTAGGGGAGTTTCTTTAGCATTGATACTAGTTATTCTGGCTCTTCTTGCTCCCACAGATAAATAGAGTTAGAGATTGCAGAATGAAGTGAGAGTACACCTCAACCCCGTTATAGCGCGATCCGTTACAGCGCGGATCGCTTATAGCGCGATGTGAGCGTGGCTCCCAATTTTTTTGTATTTATGAATACTTGACAACACGGTTATTGGTGTCTTAAATACTTTATTGTACTATGCATACAATTGTACATTATTTCTAACGCGATCCGCTTATAGCGCGATGTGATTCTTTGGATCCCAAGCACAGCGTTATAAGGGGGTTGAGGTGTATTTCCTTCATTCTCTGCGGCACCGGTAACATCTGAAATAGATAAAGGATGTGTGGGAGGGGGTTCATTTTGACGCTATAAATGTTTCCTAGCCAGGAGATCCTGTATGCTGCCCGATTTCTCAGGTCTTCTTTTAATGTCCGGATAAGCTTGGGCTAATTTGCATCGTAAATATTTCTATAATCTTTGGTAATGTAGACCCCTAAATATTTGATGTTTTTGCTTTGCTAATTGAAATTAAAATTAAGCCTGATTTTTTTTTTAGTTTTTCAATCTCTTTTGGGAGGTTAATATTTAAATCTTCAGAGTTGGCTTGGTTAATCTTAAAGCCGGAGACTTTTATTAAATTTTAAACCGAGCAAGTCAAACCGGTTTGGCAAGGAGGTAAGAGGTTTTGATATTGACCGGAAAATATCATCCGCATACAGCGCCACCTTGTGGATCTGGGAGTGAACTGCTAAGCCCGACATATCCGGGTTATCCCGGATCTGTGCCGCCAGGGGCTCCATGCACAGGGCGAACAGGAGGGGTGAAAGAGGGCAGCCCTGTCTCGTGCCGCTCTTCATTTGGAAGGGGTCTGATGGGGAACCCCTGATGGATTACTCTAGCCACCGGGCTCGAGTATAATGATAAGATTGCCTTTCCAGCCCTTTCCCCCGAAACCAAAAGCTCCAAGCGTGGCTTTTAAGTATGACCAGTCAATCCTATCCAAGGCCTTTTCTGCGCCCAGGGTCCACATCATAACCTGTATCTTTTTTGCATTGGCTATTTCTATCAGATGAATGATTCGTCGTGTGTTGTCTGCAGCTCGTCGATCCTTAATAAATCCAACTTGACCTGGATGTATGAGCCTAGGCAGGATGTGACTTCATCTGTTGGCCTCCAATCAGCTTTGGATCCTGGGGTCCTGTCTCTTAGTCCACTGAGGAAGCCACAGAAGGTGGAGAAACGCAGGAGGCGAAGCAGCAAACACCAGATTAGCACTCTCCCGTAGTCACTTCCCCCCCCCCCCCCCCTGTGGTCAACATCCTGAGTTAGCTCCAGTATCCAGTGTGTGATCAAGCAACGCGCCCGGAGCTCAGAGTGGAACGCAGGACTTCAGCGACACGCAAGCCGAGGCGTCGTCGCTCCCGGAAGTGACGTCCGTTCCGGAGAGTCTCGCGGCAAGCAGAGCGCCGGTCGGAAGGGAAGGAGGGCACGTCGCGGAGTGGAGCCGGGACCGCTGTTCATTAACGCAAGCGCCCGATTTCCCCCCCCCTCCCACCACAAAGGCCAGCAGAAGCGCCCAGCCCGGTTGTGGACTAAGAGACTGAACCCCAGGATTCAAAGTTGATCGTAGACACAGGACGGGGGGAGAACGGAGACAATTCATTTTATTGTATCTTTTTATTGTTCATGGGAGTGCGCCGTTTTTAATGTTGCTTCAATAGTATCTTATAAAGAAATTTCACACGAGTGACGCCGGAAGAGTCGAGGTAAGTAATAGCGTTGCAGAGGCCTCACGCGATCCCCCATCATTTAATTTTAATGCCCCGGGGGAAGAGCATGGGGCCCCTGCAATGACCCGCCCTCCCCTTCCCCTCCCCTCCTCATACCTTCCCCTCCCCCTCCTCATACCTTCCTTCACCCTACCTTCCCCTCCCCTCCTACCTTCCCCTCCCCTCCTCATACCTTCCCCATCCCTCCTCATACCTTCCCCATCCCTCCTCATACCTTCCCCTCCCCTCCTCCTACCTTCCCCATCCCTCCCCATACCTTTCCCATCAGCTCCTCATATCTCCCCCTTCCTCATACCTTCCCCTCAGCTCCTCATATCTCCCCCTCCTCATACCTTCCCCTCAGCTCCTCCTATGACACACAGACAGACAGGACACACACAGACAGACAGGAGACACACACACAGACAAGAGACACACACATAGACAGCACACACACAGACAGGATATGGACAGGACACACACACACCCCTTTCTCTCTCACTGAGAAGCAGCTCACTCTATCCGGCCCGGTACTAAGCCCCGCCCCCGAGATCCTCTGACCTCAAACCAATCCCCTGCTTCTACTCTCTAAGCCCAGCCCCCCCGGCATTCTAACATGAAAATATACTACCCGGCTGCTGCATCCACCTCCTCCTCGGAGCCGCCGCTCACTCCCCCCGTGCACCCCCCCCGCATCGTCGCCGACTCCCCCGCGCACCAGGGAGAAAAACCGGGACATTCCTGGGACAGACGGGCAACCGGGACAGCCCAGAAAAAAACGGGACTCTCCCGGCAAAAATGGGACGAATGGTCACCCAACGCCTGGAGCATCTGCTTGGGAAATGGGGCCCCTGCCAGGACCGCATTGAACATCCGAAGGAGACAAGGAGACAATTGCTTAAAGAACTTCTTATAATAGAGATTTGAGAAGCCATCCGGCCCCGGCGCCTTGGATGGTTTCAGCTTGTCGACTATCTGTGACAATTCTTCTACAGTAAAACTTGCTCTCAGTACCTCCCTATCCTAACTGCCTAATCTTGGTAGCTTGGAGCTTTCCAGGAACTCCCTTAGAGCTCTTTTAGTTCTAGAATTGTGTGCCACTTTTTCTCCATTGTAGCCCTTGTACCCCCCCCCCCTGCCTACTTACAACTTTCAATACTTTGAACTCGTTCCTTTTCTAAGCACAACAAGTACTTCGTCTTTTCTTCACTTTATTGGGGAAAGCATAGATTCACAAAGGCACTTGTGGATGATGGTGTTGTGAGAGAATGTCTCTATGGTGAGTTTGCTTTATAGTGGGGAAAGGTGAAAAGGATGAGGCCTTGCCAGTAGAGAGAATAACAGAAGGTACTCACTCAGCCAATGTAGTAGGTAAAAGGAAGTGAGAGGGAATCAGGTTAGCAGGATAGTCTGGGGACAGACCATCTGGGAGCAAGGCAGAGGGGGAGAGCAGACTAGCCTAATCTGAAAGAAAGGCTGAAGTTGCTATAGCAACTCACTGACTATGGCTATGTAAACAACATGTGTATCAAAATGTTGCCTTTTACACATGCAGCAAGCTTCTGGGACAAGGAAAATAACAGGCAGCTAACTAGGGAGAAATGAATCCCATAAGCTGCAAAGGGAGACAGAGGAATATGGAATCTAGTTCCAGGACACTCCCCCTCTGGTATCTGGAGATACCACTATATTTCTGGAATATGTGGAACATATGTGCAATACAACAACATAACAATGCAAAGTCTATGTCCACATAACGATGTGATACCGGCCGTTACCACCATCTTAAAGTCCTTTGGCCATTTCGGTAAGGGAGGCCAAGTGGATGCACAGCTCCAGGTTAGCTTGATGCACCACAATGTCTCTCAGAGTCCACGGAACTGGTAGTCAGTTCTTCCTTGTTATAGTCCGATTTAGTCATTAGGAGAATAATCTCTGTGATGGGTAGGTCTGCCATCCTTTGGTCTTAGCTTTTGTCTCGCAACATTCGGCACCAAACACATTTGTGGAGATTACTGGCCACGCACCATTTCATGGCAACGACCCAAATGCCCACTGCCCTAATAGCGCCTTCAGTGAAGTGTCGTTCCTGATGCATGACTTGCTCATGGTAGTAGCGCACCAACAAAGTAGCGATGTGATACCGACCAGGAATGATAAGAGGATTGCTTTCCTCCCTGCTCAGTTGGGACTTGTTGAGGCGGCCTCCTACTCTCATGAGACCGTCATCGTCAATGAAGGGATTTAACTTCCAAAGTGGGCTGTTTTTGGGGACACTCTTCCCTCCACGAATGCAACTGATTTCTTCCGCATACGTTTCTCTCTGAACAGTTTCCTTTGCCCTTGTAACTTCCTCCACGGTGCGCAACTCTTTGCAGATGTGCCAGCCGTGGCAGCCGGTTGTTTTACCATCTGGTGTCTGGCGGAAGGAGAAGGCTATATGCCTGAGATGGGCTACTGCTCGCAGGAGGGCTGTCCACCTTGAGAATCGATAGAATCCACGTGATCCGAATGCGTTTCTGTACAGTACATTTGTGAGTTACACGGATACTTGAGGCCTTACAGTATTTTACATATTACATTTTTTACTTTTGCCAGTAATAGAATGAAAAAACAAAGATGGCTGCTTGGTGTTCCAATCGGAAGTTACAATGTAATCTCACAATGATGCCACAGATTTCTATTGGCCCGTCAGAGTGAGGCTGACTCCAGAGGCCATATTGTTTCTCCTGGAGACAAAAGTATCGGAAGGGAATTTCAAAATGAAATATGTTAGGATTCGGGTGGTCACTGTAACCTCTGTTTCAAATAAGTTAAAGAAAAATTTGTATGTAGAAAATTAGGATTATGGATGGCTGCTTAAAAGTGTCTAGTTCGTAGGGGAAACAAACGTTAAAAGCATACAAACCAAAAAATAAACATCTAAATATTTACAACACTTACAGAAAATGTCTTTCTTTAGGTAGATCTTGTGATGTTATTATGCTTTTAACACTATGGAAATATATAGATACAATATCAATTCAATTTTTTTTACAACTTGTATTTTTATTAATTTTTCAACAGAAAAATTAGAAGGTACAAAAAAGAGTGGCGGGGGGGGGGGGAACAACCATCTTATACATAGTTTTAAATACATCAAGAATAAACATTCCTTATCATATTACAGTACACTCAAAACTTTCCTCTCCCAACTACAGTATGGGTGGTTTCTCATCTCCCATCACTCTCCACTCAATCCGCTTGCCCAACTCAACTATTCTCTTACATCCCATGGTTCCCATACCCTATAAAACGTTTTTTTTTTTTTTTTTCTTTAAACATTGGTTTCAAGCAGGGGGTCTACAGAGCTGAACCCCATTAATTTCAGCTGCAGGGAACCTCTGCTTCTGAAGATCCCCAGCCCACCAGTGCAATGTAGGACACAAAGGTTTCTTTCAGCAGTTTATTGATTTAAAAGAACATAAGGCAGAAGTCCTAAAGACACTCTGACATGTTTCACGCACAGGGCGCTGTATGAAAGAGTAGTCTATTAGGATAAACATCAACTTGTTATAAAGGACATCCCCCAATTAAATCAGGGGAAAAGTGTGAGAAATGAACTCCATCTGCCAATCCTCTGTAAGGTATATAGATTGACAAATATGGTCACAATCAACTGGGAAACAAATCCTTGCAAACAAGAAAAATAGGCTAAAATGCAAAATGATGCCAAAGAAAACTAAGTTAAAAACTATCTTTAATACTAAACTTATGAATAAACATAAAAACAAAATAACGCACAGCCCTACAGTATGTCTGAAGAACCAAAATAAATGATAAATCACATAATAATCAAAATACAGCTCAACCCCCTTATAACGCGGTGCTTGGGGTCCAAAGAATCACTTTGACTATAAGCGGATCGCGTTAGAAATAATGTACAATTGTATGCATTGTACAATAAAGTATTTAAGATACCAATAATCGTGTTGTAAAGTATTCATAAATAAAAAATTGGGAGCCACGCTTGCATCGCGTTATAAGCAGATTCGCGTTGTAACGGATCGCGTTATAACGGGGTTGAGCTGTACCAAGAAATAGTATATGTTGGTTAGTATTATATATATAAATTACATAGAATGACCCCATCTAATATAGCAATTTGAATTGTATATGATATCCCATTGCCCTAGGGCAGACGTATGAAAGGGAACTCCACAGTAGATATAAAACTGTGATGTTAATCTCGCAAAAAATGTTTGAGTTCCCATTCAACATTTATCACTTTGGGCTATAGGGTATTCATGGTGAAAACCCAATACATCTCTCTCTTGTTGAGGGAATTTAATCTGTCACCCCCTCTAACCCATGGAGCTACATGTTCGGTAGCAGAGAAATTAAAATTATCTATACCCCCTTTTTGGCACTCCGTAAAGTGCCTTGATACTGGGTGTTCCAAGTCTCTCCTTTTTATCAATCTGGTATGTTCTGCCATTCTGGTCCTAAGGGGCCTAATGGTCCTCCCTATACTGTATATTTTTTGTTACACCCACAGAGAATCATGTACACCACAATCAGTCATAAGAAAGTCATGAAACAGGAGTTTTTGAATCCTTTATTCATAACCCAATTCAATAGCCAAGCAAATCAAATCCAAAACTGAACAAAGGTCTCAATTTTGCTCCCTATAGAAAGTGTGATCTTTTCAATACAGTCATTGACCTACAGAAATTTACCCGTAAACTAGCCCTAAAAAAATTATATTCTAATAAGAATATCGATTCTAATACTCAGGAATTAACCAGCACAGGTGTTACAAGGACTGATTTTTGTCGTATTACATTTAGAGACTCCACGTTCCTTTTGGACATGGAGACTCTATATAAAGAAAATCGCAAAGAAGAGTTCCATCCAGACACCCCCCCCCCCCATTCTTTGGTCACATAGTTTCGGGTCTAAAGAGAAAATCTTTGTTTATACCAAGTCAATCTAGAGGTCCCTACATCTCGGCTTTCGAGTCATTGGTGGAGGGAGACCTCAGGAGTCTAGTGAGTAGATTTTCTTTTTCGTCCCCCGCTTTTGATAATTTGACATAATGAGCGCTTGACATTGAAGACTCTTAGAGATGACAACTCTATAGTGATAAAGAATGCGGACAAGGGGGGTGCCTTAGTAGTCCAATCCACATCTAAATATAGAATTGAAGCCATGAGGCAACTAAATGATCAAACTTTCTATACTAAACTTGCTAAAGATCCAACGAATGCATTTCAAAAGGAATTTCAGAATTTGTTGGAGTTGGGGAATACGTTGTATGTTCTTACCCCCAAGGAATTCCAATTTCTGAATTGTTTACATTCTGTCGTGCCGGTGTTTCACCATCTTCCAAAGATCTATAAAGGACTGGCCAACCCACCTGGGAAGCCTATTGTGTCCAGCATTAGATCTTTGGGAGATGGAGTGTCCCGGTATGTCGATGAATTTCTACAACCATTGGTACATACTGTAGGTTACCGTCTTACATTCGTGATACTACAGATCTTCTCCTGGCGATGGAGAAAATAGTCTGGAGTACGAATTACCTTTGGGTCACCATGGACGTCACGTCTCTTTACACCATTATTGCACATGATCACGGCCTTTTGGCCGCTCCACATTTCTTACATTCCTCTACACTTTCAATTGCACAAAGCACTTTCATTCAAGATAGTATTTTATTTTTACTCACTCACAATTATTTTTTGTTTGATTCACAGTTTTTTCTTCAAAACAAAGGCACGGCAATGGGGACTTCCTTTGCCCCCTCTTATGCTAATTTGTTCATGGGGCTTTGGGAGTCCTCTCATATTTTTGGTTGCACTAGCATTCATCGTCACCATATCGTCTTCTACTGTACAAGCGCTACATAGACAATTTAATTTTCATTTGGGATGGGGATCTAGATTCACTCAACAATTTTTTGAATACACTTAATATTAATGAAGTTAATTTAAAATTCACTACGGAGACGTACTGTATGCTCACCATATTCATTTTTTGGATGTGATGTTCCATGTGGATCTCAACAGCACTATACAGACTAATATCTTTAAGAAACCTAACTCGAAAAACTCCTTTCTCCACACCAGGAGCAGTCATCCCAGATCCCTTCTCCCCGGGATCACAAAGGGGCAATTTCTTCGGTACAAGAGACTTTGTTCTGAGGAGACATCGTTTATCAATAACTCTCGAGACTTAAGCACAAGGTTTGAGACAAGGGGATATGACAAACAAGATATAGATTTAGCTTTTCAGCAAGCAAGTGTCCAGGATAGGAGTACATTGATCAGTCATAAGAAAGTCATGAAACAGGAGTTTTTGAATCCTTTATTCATAACCTAATTCATGGGCCAAGCAAATCAAATCCCAAAAAATGTCCATAAACATTGGAATACTTTAAAACTAGATTCAGACCTTGATACGGTTACCAAAGATGGCCCTAAATGTGTTTAAAAAAAAACTAGACCCTGGCCTCTTCATTATCCCCCAGCCTCTTTACCTCCACATCAGACTGCATGTCTGGTATCCCATCTGGGTTCCACATATGCGGGCGATGCAATCTGTGCAAACTTGCCAAACCTATAAAGGTTTGACAAAGGGCTGGGAGCCCAAAACATGCTAGAGTACCTCTACAGCGTCATGTGAACCCTGTTTGTCTTGTTCCTTAATAAAGCTTATTTTTATTGCACCTGATCCAGCCACCGTCGCATCTTTTTTTCTATATGCACCTCTAAGCAGTGCACTGTCTGCACGTCCCCTCCAGGGATACACCCGTCAGTATTTATCTTGCAGCTGCACGCTAAACACAGGACTTCTGGCAACATTGCCAAGTGTGAGTACGCTTTATTATTTTTTTCCATGGATGTTATCTGGTCTAGCTCCAGGGGAGTGTCATCATGCTTGGGATTACTAGCTGGGGTCCCACTGTTCATTTATTTTGAGCAGTGTGGCCAACCTATGTTGTATTTCCCTATACCTCCCCATTATAGGAGTATTATTTGACTACATCTGCTAGCAAGTCATTATTGGATTATTGCCTGTGTTGATGAGGAAAGCGATATCAATTATTGGATTTATTACTGGACGAAGTGATACATGCGTTTCCTCTGAGCACAGATACAGAGCTTGTCTCTAATATTGCCTATGCTGTACTAAAGACTTTATGCCCCCATCTGTGTCGGAATCGACAGAAATGGATCATCATGAAAAGATTTACATATAAAAACTAAATGCTTTTGATATTTATGACATATCTGCCTTTGAAAAAGTGTTTTGGTTCCAAATACTGTGCATTAGATTTCATTTGTAAATAGTTTTTTTTGTGTGTGCCTTGTAATCGGACGATTCTTTTTGCTTACTTCGTAACCAATGTTTTGTTTATTGTCGGTTGTTAAAGGTGTAATCGCACAGAGCCAGCCAAAAGGGCTGGGAGCCCGAAACATGTTAGAGTACCTCTACGTCATGTGAACCCTGTTTGTCTTGTTCCTCAATAAAGAAGCTTATTTTTATTGCACCTGATCCAGCCACCGTCGCATCTTTTTTCTATATGCACCTCCAAGCAGTGCACTGTCTGCACGTCCCCTCCAGGGATACACCCTTCAATAAGAAAGTCATGAAACAGGAGTTTTTGAATCCTTTATTCATAACCCAATTCATGGGCCAAGCAAATCAAATCCCAAAAATTGTCCATAAACATTGGAATACTTTAAAACTAGATTCAGACCTTGATACGGTTACCAAAGATGGCCCTAAATGTGTTTTAAAAAAAGCTGGACCCCTGGCCTCTTCATTATCCCCCAGCCTCTTTACCTTCACATCAGACCGCATGTCTGGTATCCCATCTGGGTTCCACATATGCGGGCGATGCAATCTGTGCAAATTTGCCAAACCTATCAAACTGAATGGGACTGCCAGGAACCCCTGCTGTGTTAATCCGATGGGCCATTAGCCTCTGCAGAAATGTCACTGAAATGTACCCAGCATGTACCCAGCATGTACCCAGCATGTACCTGGCTAGTTTAAGGCAAGTTTTAGAATTCTCGTTGGCTCGTCTGTATTTTACATATTACATTTTTCACTTTTGCCAGTAATTGAATGAAAAAACAAAGATGGCTGCTTGGTGTTCCAATCAGAAGCTACAATGTAATCTCACGATGATGCCACAGATTTCTATTGGCCCGTCAGAGTGAGGCTTACTCCATGGGCCATATTGTTTCTCCTGGAGACAAAAGTATCGGAAGGGAATTTCAAAATGAAATATGTTAGGATTCGGGTGGTCACTCTAACCTCTGTTTCAAATAAGTTAAAGAAAAATTTGTATGTAGAAAATTGCTGCTTAAAAGTGTTCTAGTTAGCTAGGGGAGGAAACAAAAGTTAAAAGCATACAACAAAAACATCTAAGGGCCTCATGCACTAAAGGTTGATAAAAATTATCGCCATGGCATTTAAATCGCCGTTTTTTGGGGCGTTGCTATCACGGTATTCAGCAAGCCTTCATTACCGTTCATAGCAAAATTCCCAAAACGAGCGAGTTGCTGCCAGCGAGAGCATAGAGCCTCTGAAAAGGCCTAACCCGCGATATATTTCTGCTGCAGAGAGAGCGGCTCTTAGAGAGTCGCCTCTGCCAGCGGAAATCTAGCCCGCAAATTATGTTTTTTAATATACATTTCTTTCATAGTGTAGATGTGCATGGGGTCTCCGGAGCAGAACCGCGTTGGTTTTATGTCTGGGGACCCCCTGCTCCCCGAGATACAGGCCCCGGTCCCGGGGTCTATGCTTTGAAATGTCCCGGTCACGTGACGCGGGACATTTCAATGCAGAGGGATACCGGCACTCCATAAAGGGGCCTGTATCTTGGGAAGCAGGGGGTCCCCGGACATAAAACCAACGCGGTTCAGCTCCGGAGACCCCCTGCACATCTACACTATGAAATAAATGTATATTCAAAAATATTTAATACACATCAATACACGCGCCCCCTGCCCAAACACACACAGTATTGGGCAAAATAACTATTATCCAGATATGGATAATAGATTATTTGCCCATTATTAGCATGCATCAATTAGCAACAACATTAGCATGCATCAATAAAGTAAATAAATACAGTTCTATTTACCACACCAGCATGTCCCTCTGTCCTCCGTTGCCAGAAAGCATATATACATAATAAAGACATTCTAATGGCCCCTAACCTCTTAATCACCTTAGCGGTTAATAACCGCTATAGTAATTAAGGGGTTAACCCACCCTGCCCCGATACAAACCCGGGAGGCCTAAGCACCCACCCCGGACTGACTATACGCACCCTGTACCCATTGAGTAGTATAGTGGTACATCATACCCATATAATAATAAAATGGGCATGATAAGCCTCTATAGCACTCAATGGGCACCCTAATTACAATACATTAATTCACCAGACACACAATAATAAAACATAACTCCAAAAAAACATACCTCACTAAATAAAAAAGGATGACAGCTAATCCAACGAATACAAGCAATAACAACATCAACAATGAATTAATTAAACCATTAACCAATCAAAACAATTAATTCCTAAAACAACTCGGAATTATTTTAAACAGTAACCAATCAAACCAATTAATTACTAAACCAGCCCAAAATTAATAGTCACATTAACCAATCAAACCAATTAATTTCTACAACATTAATGAATTAATTGAAACATTAAACTACAAAGAAATATATTCAAACAATATCTGAAATTACCATTAAACACATTAGCTAACATAATACAACATTAAGTAAAAACGAACAATAATCACAAACATTTGATTTCCATCAAGCAGGAAAAAAACAAACAATGACATTCACATAATAAACTGTAATTAAAAAAGCAACAGCAATATCAAGCCACAAATGCCCCCCCAAATATTGTCATAATAATGTCTTAATCTGTACCCAAAGTGGTACAGATTAAAATATTATCAGTCAATGTGCCTCCCCCAAAAAATAAAAAAACACATCCAATGAAAAAACCTGTTAAAAAAGACATTTACAAACATACAATATATTACTTACCATTAGAAGCGGTGGCCCTCCGACTCCCGGGGTAACAGGAAGCTCACGTACCTTGAAGACCTCCAAGAGCATCCGATGCCATCCGCCATGAAGATCCGGATCAGGTACCCAAATCTTCTTTTTTCTTTCTTTAATCACCTTCTTCTATCTTCATCTGTCACCATTTCTTGATCTTCTTTATCTTCTATCTTCATCTGTCAATCCAAAAAGCTCCATGGTAAATCCCAACCGATGTTGTCTCGTCGTCTTCTTGGGCTCAAATGAGGCGTCACGGCCTTAAATAGTGCTTGTGACGTCACATTTAGCCCCAAAATGGTTAACAGCCACATGATTGGCTGTTAAAACCATGTTCCGACTTTAAAAAAAAAAACATTTAAACGACGTCACTTAAAGGGAATGATGCCAGCCAATCAGAATTGCTGTGCTTTATTTGCCTTTAAGATGACGACACGAAGGGCGTCACATGGTATTTCAGCCTATCAGATCATGGGAACCAATTCCACACTCTGATGGGCTGAAATACCATGTGATGCCGGCCATCTTGGATATAGTGACATCATCTTAAAGGCAAATGAAGCACAGCCATTCTGATTGGCTGGCATCATTCCCTTTAAATGACGTCATTTAAAAAAAAAAATAAAGTCGGAACATGGGTTTAATAGCCAATCAGGTGCCTGTTAACCATTTTGAGGCTAAATGTGACGTCACAAGCCCTATTTAAGGCCGTGACGCCTCATTTGAGCCCAAGAAGACGACGAGAAAACATCGGTTGGGATCTACCATGGGGGCTTTTTGGATTGACAGATGAAGATAGAAGATAAAGAAGATCAAGAAATGGTGACAGATGAAGATCGAAGAAGGTGATTAAAGAAAGAAAAAAGAAGATTGGGGTACCTGATCCGGATCTTCATGGCGGATGGCATCGGATGCTGTTGGAGGCATTCAAATTTAGGGCATGTTGGTTTTAGGAGGGGCTGCCTGTGATGGTAGGGGTATATGTGACTGCTTTTAATAAAGGTCAAGCCCACCATTGCCTACCTGTCAATAATACATCTATATTTAGTATATGCGTGTGTGTATGTATATATGTGTGTGTGTATATGTAATATTTATTTATTTATTTATAAAATATTTTACCAGGAAGTAATACATTGAGAGTTACCTCTCGTTTTCAAGTATGTCCTGGGCACAGAGTAAACAAATAATACATGGTTACAAATACAGTTACATAAATGAACAATGTATACATTTATATACAAGACATTGCATGCACAGTTAAAGAAAATATATATTATGAGCTTATGAAACAGTTACAGACCAGATTAAAGTGTGAGACAGCCTTAGATTTGAAAGAACTTAAGCTGGTGGTGGATATGAGAGTCTCTGGTAGGTTGTTCCAGTTTTGGGGTGCACGGAAGGAGAAGGAGGAACGTCCGGATACTTTGTTGAGTCTTGGGACCATGAATAGTCTTTTGGAGTCTGATCTCAGGTGATAGGTACTGCATGTGGTAGGGGTGAGGAGCTTGTTCAGGTAGCTGGGTAGCTTGCCCAGAAAGTATTTGAGGGTGAGACAGGAAAGGTGAACTTTGCGCCTAGACTCTAGTGATGACCAATCTAGTTCTTTGAGCATTTCGCAGTGATGTGTGTTGTAGTTGCATTGGAGAACAAAACGACAAATTGAATTGTAGAGGGTGTCAAGTTTGCTAAGGTGGGTTTGAGGAGCCGAGCCATATACTATGTCTCCATAGTCAATAATTGGCATTAGCATCTGCTGTGCAATACGCTTTCTGACCAGGAGACTTAGGGAGGATTTGTTCCTGTAAAGTACCCCTAGTTTGGCATAGGTCTTGGTTGTCAGGGTATCAATGTGCATCCCGATTGTTAAGTGGGAGTCAAACCATAAGCCCAGGTATTTAAAACTAGTGACAGGTGTTAGGGTGGTTTTAGCGTTGGTTCTAATCAGGAGCTCAGTCACTGGAAGCTTTACAAATTTAGTCTTGGTCCCAAATACCATTGTTACAGTCTTGTCAGTGTTTAAAAACAGTTTGTTTTGGGAAATCCAGTTTTCGAGTCTCAAAAAGTCAGACTGAAGTATGTGTTGAAGGTCAGAGAGGCTATGGCTGTGTGCATA
>WSYH01010770.1:0-22401 GCA_036426205.1 Ascaphus truei | reverse complement strand
CTATGTAAGACCTGGAAGTGCCTCAGCTCTCCCCTATATAACACAAGACATTAGCCAGCGGGGCTCACACTATGTAAGACCTGGAAGTGTCTCAGGACTTGTGTTATATAGGGGAGACTGAGACACTTCCAGGCCCTTTAAGATAGTGTGAGCCCGAGGCTAATGACTTGTGTATTACTTGGTTTAGCGAGACGAGCGAGTGAGCGTGAGGCACTTGATAAGGGTATACGTAAAAGTGTTGTGAGACCAGTGGCTAGTCTTTTGGTTCACTTAGTGTAGTGATAGGGGGTAGTGACCGAAGTGAGGAAGAATGATGCAGATAAAGGGCATTTTGGATAGTAACAGTAGGTTAGTGATGAGCGCGATGGGGTGTATGTTGGCTCATATTGTGCGCTAATGAACTTTGGGGTTTATAGTAGGGGGGAACGATGTACGGGGCACTCTCAGGTCTTACATAGTGTGATCTGTGCGTGGGCTAATACGTTATTCGGGGTTTATACTAGGGGAGTGGCAGAGCGAGGCACTTCCAGGGCTTACATGTGTGAGATCGGGCTAATGTCTTGGTGTTATATAGGGAGGGAGCTGAGTGGCAATTCAAGGTCTGAAATCGTGTGAGCCCCGCGGGCAATGTATGGTGTTATATTAGGGAGAGGAGAGTGAGGCACTTCAGGTCTGACATAGTGTGAGATCCGCTGGTAATGTCATTGGTTATATATGGGAGGAGCTTCGAAGCTGAGGCACTTCCAGATCTTAACATAGTGGAGCTCCGCTGGCTAATGTCGTGTTATTATAGGGGCGAGCTGAGCACTTCCAGGTCTAAATAGGTAGCCCCGCTGGCAATGTCTTGTGTTATTTAGGGGAGAGCTGAGGCCACTTACAGTTTACATCGTGTGATGATGCGCTGGCTAAGGTCTTGTGTTATATAGGGATAGCGAGAGACACTTCAAGGTCTTACCATAGTGTGAGCCCGCTGGCCTAATGTCTTGTGTATATAGGGAGAGCTGAGGCAATTCAGGTCTTTACATAGTGTGAGCTCGCTGTAATGTCTGTGTTATATAGGGGAGAGCTGAGGCACTTCCATATCTATCATAGTTGTTGAGCCCGTGGCTAATGTTCGTTGTGTTATATAGGGGAGAGCGAGGCACTTCCAGGTCTTAAATAGTGTGAGTAAAACCCCGCTGGCTAGATTTTGCCAGTGGTTATGATGAGGAGGAGAGAGTGAGCACTTCCAGGTCTGACCTAGAGTAGCCTCGCGGCTAAGTCTTGTGTTATTTTAGGGGAGAGCTGAGACACTTCCAGGTCTTTCATAGTGTGAGACCGCTGGCCTAATGTCTGGTGTTATATAGGGGATAAGCTGAGGCACTTCCAGGTTCTTACATGTGTGAGCCCCACTGGTAATGACTGTGTTATAGTAGGGGAGGAGCTGAGGCACTTCCGAGGTCTTACATAGTGGGAGATCCGCTGGCCTAATGTTTGTGTGCTATAGGGGCGAGCTAAGGCAGTCACAGGTCTTACATAGTGTGGCCCATGGCTAAACTGGTGTTATATAAGGGGATGAGCTGAGGCACTTCAGGACTACATAAGTTGTGAGACCCGCTGGCTAATGATCCTGTGTTGATAGGGGAGAAGCTGAGGCAATTCAAGGTTCTTACATAGTGTGAGCCCCGCTGGACCTAATGACTTGTGTTATATAGGGAGGAAGCGAGGCGCCCACCCCACCTTCAGGTCTTCATAGGTGAGATCCGCGGCTAATGAATGGTTGTATTATAGGGGAGAGCTGGGGGCACTTCCAGGTCGTACATAGTGTAGCCCCACTGGCTAAGACTTGTGCGTTATAGAAGGATGAGGCGAGTATACTTTCCAAGGTACTACATAGGTAGCCCCGTGCGGGCTAATGACTTGTGTTATATAGGGGAGAGCTGAAGACACTTCAGGTCTGACATAGTGGAGCCATCGCTGTCTAAGTGATTCCGTGTTTATATTAGGGAGAGCTAGGCACTTCCAGGTGTTTCTACATAGGTGAGCCCTCGTGGCTAATGAAGTGCTGTTTTATATAGGGGAGAGCTACGGCATCTTCCTAGGTCTTACATAGTGGTGAAGCCCGCGTGGCTAATGATTGGTTTATAATAGCGGGAGAGCTGGAGACATTCCAGGTATTAAATAGTGTTGAGGGTCCGCGACTGGCTAAGTCTTGTGTATATGGGGGAGCTGAGACACTTCCAGGTTACGTTACAATAGTTGTGGCCCCGCGGGCTATGACTTGTGTTATATAGGGAAGTGAGCGGACACTTCCAGGTCTACATAGTGTGAGCCACGTGGCAATGACTTGTGCTGTATATGGGGAAGCTGATTCGGCACTTAAGTCTTACATTAGTTTGGAGCCCGATGGCTATGACATTTGTGTTATTATAGGGGAGAGTGAGACACTTCCAGTCTTACATAGTGTGAGCTCCCGCTTGGATAAGGACTGGGTCATATAGGGGAGAGCTCATGATGCATCTTCCAGGTATTCATGTTTGAGCCCCGCTGTGCTAAGGACTTTGTGTTATATAGGGGAGAGCTGAGAAACTAGTCCAGGTCTTACTAGTTGTGAGCCCCTGCTGCTAATGGATCTTGTGTTTATAGGTGACGAGGAGACACTTCCAGTTGGTTACATAGTGTGAGCCCCGCGTGGCTAATGTCTTGTGTTATTATAGGCGGAGGAGCATGAGGCACTTCAGGTCTACATAGTAGTGGCCTCCGTGGGCTAATGACTTGTTATATACGGGGGAGAGCCCTGGGGCACAAAGGCGCCTAACATTCCACGCAGCCCAAGCTGAATATTATCACCTCTGTTTATACTGTCACGCAACCTTCTCGTGGGTATAATAGATAGACCCCAATTGTGATATATTCTTGTATTCACGAGTGTGAAGAAAAAATGTTATGAACTAAAAAGATTGTGCAAATGTTACAGCCAGCATGGGTTTTAAAAATGGGTTGATCGTGGGCTAGTTTCAGTGCAGAATGTACATTAGGTTCTTTTTAATCTGATATCATTTTGAGCCCAATACATAAGTTGGCAAACAGTATGTGGCATATACACAGGGTTGTGGCAATACAGGTATGTGGCAATACATGTATGTGGCAATACAGTAGTGGAGAATACATATGTTGGCAAGGTCTTTGCTGGTAATTAGTTGCTCATTCGGTGCTACAAAATGTCTATTTACAGGCTAGTGAGGTCAGGTTACGTGGGAGAGGCGTTACGCACAATAACCATACGATTAATTGGAAGTGCCTCCATATATGTGGCGAAGGGAGATTCAATTGAGTTGCTTGAACTGGTGGCCTGTCTGGGCTGATTCTGTGTTATTGCATAGCATATGTTATGCCGGAATTCGTATTACAAAAATAACATGAGTATTGCTACCTTTTTAGTTAGAATAAAAGGAAGCTGATGAAGCCGATCGCGCAGCCCGAGAATGACTGGAAACATCCTACACAACGGCAGCCGTTGTCACCCATGGATTTAGCGTGATGTAATTACGGAAGCCATTACTGAAGGTCGTGAGTCCCATGTGATGGGATTGATAGGCGGCGGTGGGGAAACCCCAGCAGGGGAATACAACTAACCCCCTTTCCCTGTCTGTAAGAGGCCGCTGAGCCAGTGCTAACGCAGCGACATTGCAGCCCACCCTTAGTGCAGGAGAATGGGAGTAGAATTTTCAGTGGAGAGCGTGTTAGTAAGTATCAGGTGTGAGTACAGTTATTCGGGGAGGTTGAATGGTAGATAATTGGGGAGTTGTACAGTGCTAGGAAGAGAGTTAGTTATGCACGTATTCTTGTGGTTACATTACGTCAGGAATTATTTGGTTGTTTTCTCAGGCCGGGGGGGTAATTGCTTGGGAATGCGGGTATTGGTCTGCGATATTATTCTAGATCTGTAGATGCAGCGTGCACAGTAAGTAAAGACATCTGTGTTAATCAACTCAGACCTGTCTCTGCTGGAATTTTGTCACCTCAGACCTTGGCGGATTAGTAAATGCAGCCAGAATAAAAGAAGTAAATTAATAATGCCTAAAATATAAATCTTTACAATATTAACACGCCGTGATGTTGCATCACAATACTATGCCACGGTAGGGGCTGTTTTCACGTGTGTACAGATCGTTGCTTTTGTGGTAGCGTCAGGTAGCTTAGGTTAACTGCCTTGAAGCAGCGAGAGCCCAGTTCCCCCAATCCCAGTGTCAGCTTCTGTGTGAGCGTCGGCGAAACGCATCCAGGGGGATTTATTTAATAGGGGCGGAAGACAACCGTATAAATCTATAATATGAATTTACTAAATGAGCTGTAAGGTATTTGTAGTTTCCAAGACGGAAGGTGTCCGTAATAGAAGAGCGATGGAGTTGGGACACTGTAAATTTAGCGTCCTATCACCAACATCAGTATGTTAGTTTTCTATAGTTCAAGCACCTAGTTTATCCCCACCATATAATTCACCTAAAGTGTGCACAAATAACTCAATAACCCTACCAAAGCAAACCCTATATGCCACTGGATTAATTCCTTTTTTCAACAACTTGTCTTTAAAATGTTCCGTCTCACCTATTTAGTTACACAACAGCTTCTGTTCTTCAATAACGATAATACGGATCACTTGGGATTCTAATACGATTAAGATTAGCACTATAGATTCCGAATCACTTGACCATCAGTATAATCCAATCTTGAGGCTGTGTGTAAAGCAATTATTGTAAAGATGATCTTTACATGCCACAAGCACAACACAATCAATCGGTTCTGTTACACTCCTTTTATTATACTCACAATAATATATTGTGGAGTTTGAGGAAGCTAAAAATACTTTTGCAAGATGGAGATAGGCATGCAAAAAACTGGGTATGTTATGCCATAAGGGGGAGATTTAATTATCTAGGACCTAGGGACTGGGGCAATTGAACATTAGCATTACAACAAACAGGAAACAGGTTCTCGGGGTTTCGTCTTGGGCCTCGCTGGGTGGTAAGGACAATGTATGACTCAAATTATTGAGGAACCAACCAGGAGAGGGGCTATACTGGATTTGGTAATTTCACACAATGTGTCAAAGTATAACAAGAAGTCAAGTCCTGGAAACATGCGGGTTAACAGTGATCAAAACATGGGTCTCACTTGCGAAAAATAAATGATGTTCAAAAAACAGATTTACTTGGGTTTCACAAATCTTAACCTTTAGAAAACACTAGGAGATTGATAATAAACTGTAGGGTGTCTAATCTACAAGAATACATTTGGGTATATGTTTTTTTTGTTGTGTCCCGCTCAGTGGGGAAGAGAACGGGGAGGGGGCGGGGGGGCGGATGAAAAGTGTATGGGGAGTGAGCGACTTTGTTCAGGCCGGATGGTCGGTCACTCGGAACTTGAAGGCTGTATCCGGAACGTGTCGTCTCGTGCCGTTTATTCTTGTGGCACGAGGGGGGGGGAAGGGAAGGAGGGAAAGGGAGTGGGAAAGACAAAATGTAGGAAAAAAGGAAATAGGAAAGGGAGGGAATTAAAAATGTAGATGATAGGAATGGGCAGTCTTTATTAAAAACATTGTTTAGAAAAGCACACTTTATCAGGTGGAATACGGGACATTTGGAGATTAATTATTAAGAAATCAGGTCAAAACCAATGTGCTAAATAAAAGGTAGGTGGAGGAAATATATGCGAGACGAGGAAGGCGTTTAGAGTCTTTAAGTCAGAAGGGACGGATGGGACATCGTAATCATGAATTATAAGGAATGGAGACAAAAATTGCACAAAAGGGCAATCAAATGAGCAAAATGGGATATTGAAAAATCGGATTGCAAAGATAAGGTAGGTCAACACCTAAAAAGTTCTTTAAGTTCTACCTAATGAACGAAAAAATGAGGAAGAGAAAAGGGAATAGAACCCTTTCAGTGTGTAGATGGGTAGGCAGATTATGGAGATAAGGTAAACAGCGAGGGTATGTAAACAAATTTCTTCGCCTTGTGTTACCAGGGGAGAATCAGAGTACAATGTTAGGTGCCGCAGGTGGAAGTCACAACCTACCATATTATGAAATCATTGGTTAACTGAGGAATAAGAAGGTCAAAGCAAACTGAAAAAATTGCAAGGTAATAAGGCACATGGTACGCGATGGCATATCATCCAAGGAGTTGCTCAGGATTTAAGCTCGTACTAGCCAAAAACTGGCTATATTTAATATTTCAAGGCTCCATTCTCAAAAGGCTGTGAATACCACGAAGGATTGGCCGGAAAAGCAGATGTGGTTGCCTATATTAAAAGGGAGCTAGATACACGGGATACAGACTGTAAACCTGACTTCAATAGTGGGGAAACTGTCTGACGGTTATACAGGATAATATGCAGGAACAACCAATAGTGAAAACAAAAAAAATATTAGTAAAGTTAGGCTATGGGATTTATGGAAGAAGGATTCATTTGCAAACTTTGAGCCCTGACGAAGAGGATAATTTACTTTCTGACGCGTCGTTCGAGGGGCATAGCATGGAGCCTCTTCTGTTCTAGCATTCTACCTTGTAGCTCGCTCTACAGCTCTGGGAAACAGCCCCGCACCCGGATCGTGGATCAAGGGGACTCAGGCCACCAGCAAATGGCTTCGCCATGGAGACTGCATGACTATTTATGTAAGTTTGTGAGCTTCTAATTCATTGGTGTAATAAAAAATCATGTTCTTTTATTTCCTGATTGCTGAGTACCACAAGAGTCAAACTGCGTGAAGCAGACACAGCCATACTGCGGATCTCAGTGTGAATGCCCCTGGCCTAATCACCTCCACTCCACACACCGCGCGTGCGGATCTATTTGATGTTTATACACATTTCGACTCCAAAGTGGTGAGGCTCACCAAGGGACACGGGGGGTTGAGCGGCTGGTGAAGTGTTCTTGCTTGCCTTCTCATTCAGTTTGGGGCTTTCTGGTGGGGTGTCTGTCTCCGGTGTTCTACTGCAAGTACAATGCCAGACCACAGATTAAGTGCACAATCCACAGCGGAATCATGCAGTTGAATATACAGTTGCCCTAACTGTCTCACTCTCACAAGGCTGTGTTTGAGGGTGTCTTTTTTCATCCACCCTGGACACCAGTTGTGTTGTAGCTTCTCAATGTTGCGCACTGACGTTTGATGGTTTTTACGTCTTTCGGACTAGAGAGTTATTGAAGCCGCAGCTCGCAAGCACACTCCAAAACCTCTCTGGGAAGTACTTGTGTCCTCTATCAGATCTTCATCCTTGAACCAAAATCACTTGTTAAGTGGGTGTGGCTTGGCTGTGGCCTCTTCGCACGCTCTGCTGCGATTATTTGCCCAACCATTTGGTTAGCGGCGAGTTGCATTCGCTTCGCCAGAGAAGACAAGAAATGTCCAAGGTGAATCAATAATTGTGTTGATTATAAACTGGTGTATCTATGGTCAGAAAAGATGCCTATATATAAAAATATAACAATGCTAGAACAATAATGAAATGATACTGGCTTGTGACGCGGACTTACGTCATCGTGTGTGTGCCGAAGTATGGGTGCGGAGCTCTTCACCAGGAACTGTGAAAGCCGAGGGGCAAAGCAACAGTGTCTGTGGGCTACTGCTGCGGCTGGAGAGAGCTGGGGTACTGATAGGGTTCCTCCACTTACTTCTGCGGACCCGACCGCTCCGGTTCCTGGAGGCAGCGTACTTTTATAGAAGGTGCGAAACTGTCAGGTGGACCGGAACTGTATAACACAAGTAGATTTTGGGTTGCTCGATGAACACAAACAAGGAGCAAAATAAATTTGGGATTTATTTCTTTGCTTGAAAAAACACAACGACAACTCAGAATACACTTACTACAACACTGAAGGGATGTGGAATGAATAAATTGGTCGCTTCGCGGAGAAAGAAAGCGCAAGAAATGCAGTCTAGTTAAAGGTCTCTCCGTTGGCGTAGATCGCAAGTTGCAATCTAATAACTTTGCCAATCAAAGAATTTTGTTAAAGTTAGTGGAATTTGCTTCGGGAAGTCCCCAGAGCTAATGATTCTGAGGTTTGGGGGTAAATTATTGGTTGTACGAGGTTTAACCCCGTGCTGGTCGGGAACCGCTACCGCTGTGCTTGAAGAACTAATGCGTAAAGCGGATTTGTACGGGTACTCCCCACCCCAATTCAGAGTGTGTGAGGGGGAAACCTATGTTTGTTTACCGTTGGTGTGCGTATACCTGCAGGTTAACAAAAGAGGCCTGATCCTTCTGCCTGTCCACTCAGGACATCTTTGGCATGGGAGTGGACTGCTGTGCGCTATCTTTACTCGTGCGTGCGAAAGTATTTGTAATGGCCGCCCGCTATGCTAAATGCGCCGTTTGCGTGACCTTAGAGGGCTTCCTGCCTCCTGCCTTCTCAATATGGAGCGGGGAGCCAAAGGGGACTGGTGGTTCTTACTACAAGGTTACAATCATGAATCAGGTAAAGATAATTCCGATCCAACTGGGGTTAGATCCCGCTGGTGGGAACAGTAGGTAGGGAATTAGTTATCCTTAACTGCAGTTATTACACCCGAATTCCCGCTCGTGGGGAACATTAAATACCCAACAATCTTTGTTTGCCCGCAGTGTTGCACAACCGGGAAAATCAGGCTTTCCGTTTGCAAAGGCGACTGTTGGTCAGCTCTCATGGCCGTACAACTTAGCGAGTACCTGGGATACAACTGTTGTTGGCGCCACCTTTGTCTGGTGGTCTGGTCCCAAAGGTGCTCTAATGACCCGGGATCTGGCACTTATAAAATCGGGCCATGTTTACACTTGGTGCTCTGAGGATTTTTCATCCCTGTCACTTCGCCTAGAATGTAGGGTCTTCGGGCACTAGCGGGACCCTGGAAGTGGAGTAGAAGAAAAATACGCTTCAACTCTCACCTCTTAGGCTTGTTTATCAGCCAAAGGATTTTTCCGGGCTGTCACAGATAAATTACTGTTTCCTTGCTTGTAAATTAATATTCACAGTTTTTATACACTTTATTAAAAACTCATTGTTCTAGGTGGATGTGTTTTAATTTTTACTTGCCCAGCACCAAAACTAAGGGTGGCTGGGTTGCCTCCGTTGCGCGTCTAGCCTGCTTAATTGAAAAGCTTTCTTGCGGGGTGAAGTCAAGTTCACCCAGTTCCACATCGAAGTTGGATCCCTCTTTTCACGGCCATTGACTTTTCATAGATCGGCAGGCTAAAAGCGTACGGATGAATGGTATCTGGTATAAAGAGACTGCAGTCAAGCTTCTAACCGCACGCCACTTGTTCAATTGATCTTGATGGTTACGGGTTTGAAGATTGTGGGGACTACATTAGAAAGGTTACGCCGACTTCAAACAGGCCTTTAAATTCGCAGCCACGCTTTCTTCAACTCAGAACGGCTTCGTGCTCACTACGTCGAATCGTGTGTCTCATAATATGAAGGTATAGCGGTAATTGCATTCACTTCATGTGCAGCAGGCACGGAATAGCCTGCATAATAGGGGTTAAGAAGGCATTGGTGGACAGGGCAATTACAGGCAGTGCAGTGCCAATAAACATTTAACTCCTTCAGTCCCAATGCGCGGATGTGGGGTTAATTCAGACGTGTTATAATACGTTACATTTAGGATGTACGTTTAACCGGCCCTCATTGCCACACCTCCCCCTACTTCAATGAAGGCAGGGCTGTCCCCCTCTCGACAACCCGCGTTGTTTCCGGTGGTTGGGATTTCCTGCGTTATGGCTGCAAGCCACTTTGAGATCGGAGTTAGAAGTTATTGTCCTGAGGCCTTTTACGCTGCGGGAGAAAGGCCATTAACATTGCCATGTCTCGCTCTCTTCTTGTGCTTGATGGCAAAGTCAAATTCCTGTAGCAAGACTCCAGAGAAGGGTGTATGTATTTTCCCCCGACACCCGATGGAACCAACTCAAGGGTTGGGTGGATTGTGTCTGGTGATTACTGTAAAAAGGTCTTCCTGCTCATGGAAAGATCAGGTGCCGGTTAACTTTTTAAAGCTCATACTATGGCCCGACATTCGTTTTTCAATGTGCCATAAAGCCAGTTCTTATGGGCAGCAGCTTCGGCTCTAGATACTACCACTGGTGTGTTCACTGCTCCTCCTCCCAACTGGCTGAGTACAGCACCAATGACAATACGGCCGAGCATCAGTCTGCACCTATGAATTTTTTGCACTAGTTGGTTGCAGCAGTAATAGGCGCATCTGGCGCAGTGACAGGTTTCAATTGCCTGAAGGAGAATCCACAGCAAGAGACACGACCTACAGAACATCGTCTGTGTCTGGGTCAAGTCAGTTCGGGGGTGTGGCAATGGCCGCTATACTGACCCTACTTGCACCAATCTGTGCCCTAGGTACAATACTTCTGCATCCCCATAAGACTTGGTGGGTTTCAATACGGAGTCCGGCTTCCCTTAATCTGCTGTAGCACGCAGCAAGCCTAAGTGTGAGTCCTACGAATTACTAACGACATGCAATGTCGAGACCAGGTATGCCCCATGCATAACAGCCTTGCAAAACCCAGTCCAGCAAACGTATATGCTTAACCAGGATCGGGTCTTTGGAAGGTGCCGGTGCATTTTAACCCCAACGTTGGAATCATGAAATCATAGGAGGGCCACTTGGAGTGATAAGGCCGAGCTTTTCCCTGAGGGCCTCTCAGGTCAAGGGGATATGCCAATAAAGCCTTTGCTCAGACGCATGGTAGTCAGTATACCTTGCACCTTTTCGCGATTGTTCATCTAATCAACCATCCATCGGGCATGGGATATGGGCATCTGAGCCCGTTCCCGCATTGAGGCTGCCGGTAGTCCACACAGAACCGGGCGATGGTCCAGCCCTTATTAGGCACCAGGACTAGTTACCGAACAAGCCAGAGCAAGGGCTGCTGGGACAGCTACAAGTAACCCTAGTCCAGATCTCTTTACCGCCTCTTTTCCTCTTTATACTGCCCTAATCCTCTGCGACACTGCTATAAGGCATGATTGAGGCAGAGGACCAGATCCCCAGTAAGCACCTGGTGTGATTGTAATGTCTGGTCTACTCGGGGCGATCTTGAGAACAGAGGACCCCACCTATACTTCTCTAGCATTCAGCCCTGGCTCTGCTCTTGCCGACATCAGCGGGTGACCCTTATCTGCAAGCCTGCTGCTACCGTATCTCCTGCCTTTTGCCTCCCCCAGCCGGAGATCATGGCAGGAGCATTGTCTCGCCGGATCCCATTGCGTCGGGCTTTGGCAAATGGCCAGCACTGGATGCGCCACACTCGTTGTATGTACTACTTGATGCACTGTTAATATGATACGGTATTAGACCTGCCTGCCCAGGCGATCTATCCTGCTACATACATAGTTGACACTAATTCATCTACGGATATGCGTATCCGGCACCAGGCAGTAGTAAGCCCGAGTGGGTTAAGAACAGCACTTGCTGTTCCTGGGGATGAATTCTTGCTACGGCATTCAGATCATACCAAGTCCGTTGGCCAACTCACCGATGAGCATCCCTAGACTGGTTGCTGAAGACTCTATTACACAGACTGAAGGAACAAAGACAGCATCTTTTGGTCAGTCTCCGACCCCTTTCCGCCCTCAGGATAGGTACAGAGGGGTCCCTACCGCCTGCGACCATCGGAGAGCAGCTCCAAAGGGAGAGAGTAGGTAGATTATTGCAGTACTGGATTTACCTCCGATGCAAGAACCCTTGGTACGGGGTATTGGCCGTGTTAGAGATGTAGTCATTTCGTCTCCACCAAGATGTAGGCGGTTGGGAACTGCATAATTGAGCCCCGCCTGTAGGGTCCTCGCACCGCCAATTCTCTCTCTCTCGTTCTGGCACGCTCTTCTCTCCCTCCCCCTCGCCCTCGAATCCGACCTTCGTGCTTTCGGTGGCCCATCTATCTCGTCTCTGGACAGACAACCTCTGCCTCTCACACCCCCACCTCGTCTCCCTCTCCTTCCCGTGACCTCTTCGCCCTCGCGCGCCCCGGAGCGCGCTTACACGCGGGCACGCCGCACCGACAAGCGAAAACACAAAGACCGACGCAAGGGCAATAGGTGGGGGCTGACATGCTATCGTGCGCAAGGTCCAGTCGACTTCCCCGTACGGGTCGTCGGGTCCTGTCTAGTATTGGCCCTAGCTAGCCGCGTGGTTCGGGACTGCGGGCCCAACGGGGGCCCATTGTAGGAAGTTGCCTGTGTTTGGTAGTTATCCTGTGTGTTGTAGGGGAACAGGGTGGGATACGGTGGAAGGATTATAATTTGAAATGCCATACGCTTCCCCAATAAAGGGCATCTCTTGTTGTGGGGCCGAATAAGAAGGAAGTTTGGGCTCATGTTGTGTCATTTCCAAAGTGATGTATAGAGGAAGATCCAGGCAAACGGAGTTTTCAAAGTTGAATTTATTTGTCAGAAACAGCACACAACGTTTCACGACCATCAAATGGCCTTGTCATGCAGTCCACTTGAGAAGGCACTAACTTGAGTGGTCGATAACGTTGTGTAGCACTGACAATAAATTCAACTTTGAAAATCCGTTGTGCCCTGGATCATCCTGGGTACATTAATTCTGGATCATTTGACAGGTATTCCCTGAGCCAGGAGCACCGGTAACTGTAGGTAGTGTTATATCTTTATGGGTGCAGCAATATCGGATTTGTTGTCGGCCAGTGTCCCCCTATACCTTGCCAGAGGCTGCGTGAGGGGAGCGTTCTTTGAGGGGCGGTTGGGCTGTGGGTTTTGATGAGGGAGGATTGTGAGACCGGGCAGCATTCCCCTACAGTCCCCAGAAGAGTTGCAGGGGGCTACATGACCACCTAGTTGTCAGGCCAGCACTAGGGCGCACGCTTTGTTGTAGACAGTTAAGAACAGTGATACCAGTTAGAACAGTGATAACAGAAAGGTACAGTTAGGTCACTTGTTGAGTTGGGAGCAGGGTACAGAAGGAGAGAGTGGTAGGGGTTGGTCCCAGGTGCCAGTATCCCGGTGGGACTATTGCAGTCGTCCCCGCAGGCTTCCAGTAGCCCGGGTGAGCTACATTAGGCACGGCAGGCGGTCATAGGAAGCGCATTAGTGGAGGGACCATTTGGTCCTGTGTATGTGCAGTATCCAGAAACACGGTGTCTATACGCACGCAGTGATGCGTGAACTTGTGGTTTGTTGGATCGAGCACCTCCGTCAGAGGATGTCTATGGTGGGACGTCTCTGCTGCGAGAACTCCCCCCCGGCGGAAGGCTGGAAGCCGTCGTGGAGCCAGACTCCCGTGACTGTTGTGTAAGATACACCGGCGGGGGGGTGTGAGCGTCCAGGGACGGTATCCGTATAAATGACCAAAGAAACATTTCGACTGTGGGGAAGCGCATGTCTCACACTGGGGTGGCAAGGCATGTGGTTGGGGGACTAGGGGACACGGTGCCCCGGCCCACCAGAAGTACTGTGTGGATACCATTCTGAGGGTGGTTATAAATACTGTATATCGTCTATTGCTGTGCCCCTATTGACTGTCAGTTGTTATTACCTCCCAGTTAAAATGTTCCCCACTGCGTGGGTAATACTGGGCATAGTTGTATTGGGAGGCGGTTATTCCTAACTTATGTGAGGGATCCTTCTCAATTGTGACGGCGCTGTTTGTAGATATACATACACCCGCATGGCTCCCCATGGCGGAATATCAGCCTCCTATTTGCCACAACATGTAGTAGAGGCACTAAAGTCCACCCTGACACTGGGGGGAAGAGGGGGGGTACAGTGCATTTCCAACAGTGGATAACATCAGACAAATCTGTGCTTTTAGCGCCTGGTTACATTATGAGTTTAGATAATTTAGAGCAATAAGGTCTGCTAAATATATATATGCTTATGGTCAGCTCACAGAAACATGTATGCTTTAATTTTCATTCTTAGGAAGATACAGGTACACTATTAATTGGAACAAGCCCCATAGTAGCACCTAACGTTATTATTACTTTTTTAAACTTCTACACTGAGCGAAATTATGTCCTGAAGTTCAGATTGCATCAAATTATTGCAAATCTGGTTGTATGTTAATTCAGTCGGAATGGCATTTTTCTATAGATGGAGGGGGGAATCAGCACTTTGTAGGCTTATGAAATAAGAATTAAAGGGCCCTTGACTTAAAGAGCTTGTGGGGGCCTAGAAACCAGCAGTTGGCTCTATATGAAAGGGGTGTTTAGAAAAGTGATTAAGATGTGGTCTGAAATTCTAACCAAAACCTTGGAGGGGTTTAACCAACACAAACTTCTGTGTGATGTTGGAAAGTGATAGTAATATTAAGGGTCACACAGATACAGCCAGACTTACTGTGCTCAGCGCCGCGCTCGTCCTGTGACCGCACGCCTTTGATTAATGCTCGATGACAGGATTTAGTTGTGTTCTCTCACGCAGAGAAGGACGGAAATTTCAAATATGGGAATTTTACATTTTACAATAAATTGTCAATGTTTGCAAATATTTACCTACAGGGTCCTTGTCAAAAAGCAAATTTTCACTTGAATAAAAATGCAGTTTTTGGATTAGAAAGAGAGAGAGAGATTTACATAGAAAGAGAGAGAGAGAGAGAGATTTACATAGAAAGAGAGAGATTTACTCAGAAAGAGAGAAGGAGAGGATTACTATAGGAAGGATGGAGAGAGATTAATCGAAAGTATGAGAGAGAGTTTTAACATAGATAAGGAGGGAGGATTTACCATCAAGTTTAATATGTTAATATCAAGGACGTTATGCAGTAAACAAGGGCTGGGAAATCAATTATTAGGAGTCTTAAACAAACAGTGGCGGGAAAGACGTATTACCATACTGTTCCCAGTTTATAAGTATAAATTGTAAAGCACAACTTAAAGGAGTTATGTGTAACATAAACAGGTTGCCTTTCCGGAATATAGAGAAACAAAACATTTTCTACGGTAGCTCCTTTTAAGAGTAAGGGACCCCCATCTGTGTACAGCCAATCTTAGTGGTACGTAGCCTGTGGAAATCGCGCGAGTCCACTTGAATATTAAAGAAATTGTTTTGGCTATACTTAGCCTTACTATCTGAGAACTCTTGGATGTTATGCCCAGCGGGGCCAGGTGCTTATTTAACTTTATATTTGTCAGAGTCGCTGTGAACTTCTGCCTCAGTTAACCAAGGAGTTCCATACGAATATGGATGTGGTGGCTTACCCACCTGCGGCATCTACTATTGAACTGTTTATCCCCTGTAAACTACAGAGGCAAAAGATATTGCTTTAATACCTCTGCTTTTCCTTATCTCCAACAACGTGTCCCCACCCACTCACACTGAAAGGTTGGTTCTATATTTCGTTTTCTCTTTTTTGTTATTCAGTGGTACTTAAAGAACTGTTCTAGGGGTTGATCTTTACGTCTATTGCAAACCTTTTTTCATTATCACATTGTGGCTAATTTAATTGCCCTTTTGAAATTTGTGATTACATTCATTATAATTCGGAACGAGTTCGTCTCTTCTGAGCTTAAAGAATCTAACGCCGTCCTTTATTGTCTATGTCACTCCGCACTACCCGGTATATTTATCCACATTGGTTTGACTTATTCCTTTTGTATACATTTACCAAGGGTTTACATGATAGGTGTGTTGATTGCTAGGACCATGTGTTAAAGACTGCCATTATGACTTCTATCATTTTCCCGCATGCAAAATAAGATTTATCACCATTGTATTATATGATCATACTCAGAGTTTGTATTAAATCTGGCCTTTCCTAAGTTAAGGTTCTTGCCTTGAACACAAGTAAGTGCTGCTGTTGTTTATCATTTCTATTTCCAAAGAGACCATGCATGATACTGTTACCAAATGATCTAAGGACTTGAATATTTGTTATTACTTTAACATGTTTGAAATTACCAAAACGTAAGCCCTCTCTGGGTGGTTCCCAATAATTTGAGTCATAAATTGTCCATTAACCATAATTTCTTTCACCCCACCTTTGGACATAAACCTGTTCTTTTGTCGTAATGCCCTAATCCCTAATTTTTGTGCCCCCGTCTATTGTTTTTGGTTTATAATTTTTATTTAATTATATTACTTTCATAGATTATGCAATACCCAGACCCCGTTTTGATGCTCTTGTCTCCAATGCAAAAGTATTGTAGCTTCCCAATCTCACAGATAATTCATTGTGAGTACTAAATTTAAAAGGTGATAAAGAAATTGTCTTGTGCTTGTGTGATTGCTTGTGCTGGCCAGTAAATGTACTTTTAATAATTGCTTTAATAGCCTCAAGGAGTGGAGTATACGGATGTAAGTGATTGGAGTAGTCTATGGAGTGGCTAATCCTCGTTTCCTAGAGATCCCATATGTATACGTATAGTATGAAAGAATCAGATGAGCGGGTTGTGTAATGAAATAGGTGAGAAGAAGGAACATTTTTAAAACAAGTGGTATGAAACAATTAGAATTAATCCCGTTGGAATGAGAGGGTGCTTGGGTTGGTTGTTAGTGAGGTGATTGGTGAACTTGAGGTGAACTAATATGGGATCGGGGATAGAAGGGTGCGGAATGATAGAAAAACTAAAAGTCTGATTGGTATGTAGAAGACCAATTAAATTTAGGTCCCTATCAGTGATCTGTCTATAGCGACACCTGTGCGTCGCGGGAACATACCTTACAGTTCATTGAGTTGGTAGGATCAGAAATGATAGGTGTCTTGTACGCCCCTATTAAATAAAGTTGCCCACTGAGTGCGTTTTTTCCTTTTCGACCCAACGGCTCACAAAGAAGCTGACACTGGGATTGCGGAACTGGGCGCTGCTGCCTTCAAAGCAACTAAGCTTAACTGACGCTTCCAAGAGCTACGAGCGTGATACACACGCTGAGAAGACGTGCCTACGTGGCATAGTATTGTTGATTGCCAAGCACTACCTGGGGTGTAATGATTGTACAATAATCTTATAGTTAGTACAATTAGGCTTTTTCTTCTTTGTGTATTCTTGCAAAGTAAAAATCCCCTCCACAGGTCTGAGGGGACAAGTCCAGCTAGGAGACAGGTCTGATTGTGATTACAAGTCTCTGTATTAAATGCGAGTCCGCATTCTTACAACTAGAATTAAATGCGCAGAACCGAACAGCATGTCAGCATACGATGATACCATCCCCAGCATCATGACAACACAGGCCAGTGAGAAAACAAACCAAAAAAATCCTAGGAAGAAAGTCGTACGACAGGATTCACTCCCATTTTCCTGCACGAGGGGCCTTGCAATGCGCTGCCGTTTACACCGTGTGCACAGGGACTTACCTTCTGACAGGGAGGAAGGGGGTTTTACTTCGGTATCCTGCTGGGGTTTCCCACGCCCGCATCAGATCCATCAGGGACTCCCGGACTTCCGTAGGCAGACTTAAACCAACCACACCGCTAATTGACCGTCATTGCCGCAGGGTGAAAGGGGGCGTGAAGTTGTGTGGGGAGCGGAACAGACAGGTCATGGTGCAGGAAGGACTTCCATCATTTCCTTTGCGATTCGGGTATGTAAGCTGGGACGTCGGCGCTTATAGCTCTCTCTATTGCTAACTAGAAAGGTAGGAAAATTACTATGTTATTTTGTGTAATGGAAATTCGGCGATAACTGCGATGCAAGATAACACAGAAGCGGCGCCGGACACACTTACGAAGAGCTAAGGGAACTCCCCCAATTGGAGCACTTTCGCCATTATACATATGCGCATGCGTTAACGCCTTCTCCTAATTCTGACTAGCGTGTAAAAATGACAATTTTGTGCACGATTGAGACAAGTATTACAGCAAAGACCTTGTCAACATTACTGTTAATTGGCTCAAGAATGCTACAAGCTTAAAAAAATAATTTTTTCCTCTTGAAACTGACCGGATAAACCTCATTTTAAATGACACATTTGGATGGTGACGTTTCCTGCTGTGTGTGTTGCCTCTGATAACAGTTTGCACATGTTTTATTCATATACATTTCTCTCACCATCTATGTGTTACAAGCTATATCACATTGGACGGGCGTCTATATATTATTCCACGGAGAGTGTGTGTGACTGTTATAACAGGTGTAATAGGCAGCGTGGAGCGAGTTGGGGCGTGAATGTTAAGGCGCTTGGTGCCCCAGCTCTCCCTATAAACAAAGTCATTAGCCAGCGGGGCTCAAAATATGTAAGACCGCGAAGTGCCTATGCCTCCCCGATACAACACAGGAATTAGCAAGCGGGGCCCACACTATGTAAGACATGAGCCTGACTCAGCTCTCCCCTACATACACTACAGGTAACTTAAGCAGCGGGGATCAAATCTACTGAAGTATCATGGACAGGGCTCAGCTATACCCCTATATAACACAAGTCAGTAGCAGTCTGGGGCTCACACTATGTAAGACCGGAATGTCTAGCTCTCTACCTATTAACACAAGACATTAGCCGACGAGGGGCTCAACACTATTGTAGGACATGGACGTGGGCTCAGTCTCCCCTATATAACACAAGTCATTCAGCCCAGCGCTTACTATATGTAAGACCTGGAAGTGCCTCATTGAGCTCACCTATATGAACACAAGTCATTAGCCAGTAGGGGCTCACATTGTAAGACCTGGAAGTGTCTCAGCTCTCTATATATAACCCAAGTCATTCGCCAGTGGGTCTGCTACCATCTATGTAGAGACCTGGAAGTGTCTCAGCTTACACTCCTATAAAACAAGGAAATTTAGCCAGCTGGGGCTTCACATATGATAAGGACCTGGAAGTGCCTCAGTCTACTCCCCTATATACACACAAGACAATGTAGATCCAGTCGGGCTCACACTAGTAAAGACGTGGAAGTGCCCTCAGCTTCCCTATATAGAAACGAAGACATTTTAGCAGCGGAGCCGACAATTATGTAAGACCTGGAAGTAGGACCTCAGGCTACCCCTATATAACAACGATAGACATAGCCAGCAGGGGCTCACACTATGTAAGACGTGGAAGTGCCCAGCTCTCCTCCGTATATAAACAAGGAATTCGTCCAGCGTGGGCTCACACTTTGAAGACCTGGACAGTGTCCTCAGCCGTTCCTCTATATAACACAAAGTCATTAGCCAGCGGGGCTCACATTTGTGAAAGAAAGAAGGCCTCAGCTCTCCTCCTATATATACACAAGTCATTAGCAAGCGGGGGCTCACACTATGTAAGAACTGGATACGGATGTCTCACCGCTCTGACCCCATCAACACAAAGTCATTAGCCAGCGGGGGGCTCACAACTATGTAAGACCTGGAAGTGTCCCAGCTTTCCCCTAATTAAACACAACGTATTAGCCAGGGGAGCTCACCACTATGGTAAGATCTGGAGAGTGCCTCAGCTCCCCCTATCTAACGAGCACAAGTCATAGCCAGCGGGGCTCACCATACTATGTAAGACCTGGAGGAGTTGTCTCAGCCTGATCCCCTAGATAAATAACGAGACATGTACGCCAGCGGAGCCTCACACTTCTAGTAAGACCTGGCGGGTGCTAAGCTATTCCCTTATATAACAATAGTTATTATGGGACTTTTACGCTACATGTAGGTCGGTGGTTAGTGGGCCCGGTGAGTCGTGAGATGGGTTTTGCTGTTGATTTCAAGTTTATCCTTTCTCACTGAAATTAACCATATGCAGTTACCAGCACGCTCACTCCTGTCTCTGCGGCTGAGGCGGGGGTGTAGCGAAGACGGGCGCGCTAGCGCTCGGTGCGTTTTGTAGTGCGATTTCAGATCGGGTAACTGCTGAATGTGGCTTGGCTTAAGGGCGTGCGGGGTTTGACTCGTGAGCTTTCTGCTTGACAGAGGGACTAGTCAAATTTTACTTTCTGGCTGGCTAGCATGATGCGTCACGGTGGTTAGCGTTTTGCCCATGTAGGGGGTGAATCAAGCTATGTGATGTCATGACAATGCCCCCACATGTGCGCAACTAGGGATGGGCCTGGAATCGCATGTTCAAGGAAGACCGCGGAAGTCACTTGCGCTCAAGTGCCAACGCAAACTCGCAGCCTGTCGGCCACAGCTTACACTTCACGCATGGCCGTGGCAGAAATACGCAAACAGTGATCGGACGGCCCTGGACGTTTCAGAACACCTTGGCTCCTCAGTTCGCTTCTCTACCAGCAGGTGACGTCAGAAGGTCTGAAGCGTCTGTGAGCTCTGATTGCAGCTCAGAGAATATATAGCTGCCCGCTTACTAGCCCACAGTCATAATACAATCCGTATAATGTTCATCAGGTCTGTTTATGGTCAATCGGCATGGGTCCAAACTCCAACCCCTACTAGCGATTCGTTTTATAAAAAGAAAAAAATAAACTGCCGCAGGGGTGAGGTAAATGGATACTAGTCCTCTCGTTAACTATATAGGTGTGAGGTTGCATGATAAGATGATTCGCTTGGCCTGATGACTGTGTATGCCGTTTACTTGGTCGTCCGGGAATCATGCAGAGTATCTGGTGCTATCAATCATAACATCAATACACCACGGAATATACAAAAGAGACCTAAGATAACGAAATGCGCGTGTGGTGGATGAATATGAAAAGGATACAAGGCTAGCGGATTCATTAAAGGCAATACATTTATGAATGTATTAAAATAAAGTGCACAATTAAAATCAAACAGATTAGTCAGGAGATACTAGATGTGGTTATATCACCGGACGTGGATGGAAGAATAATGCTCAAATCATCTCTATAAGAGAGAAATTGTAGCAATGAGAAAGAAAAGTCATTTGAACTGGGAGAGAGGGTGCAGGGTGATTTATGAGTTGGGATGATTTGGAAAGCATCGGATTAAGAAAAGCACATTAGTGTCAATGTCACACTAGAGCCCACTGGGGGATTAATGTAGTTGGTTTCTAATGTTTGCTAGAGCATGTCACTAAGCACGATCACCGTGCCTCTCCAGCTTTCCAAACTTAAGCTTTTTTTAAGCCCGTTACATTTCATCCTGAAAGGATTCTGCTATGACATTCTTTGTAAATGTTTTGACAAATTGTGTCTTAAGGAGACCTTTTTGTATCAGTTAGTTGATTAATGCTTGTAATCTAATTGTTACAGTTCCTAGTCGGACGCCTACTGTTACTTTTTTAGAAGGGACGTGGGATGAGATAAATGAACATTGTGGTGAATCGCAGATTAATGAATTTTGACCTATAGTATATTGCTTTATTTCTGTTGAGTGGGGAGAAGAGTCTCTTAGAGAATACCATGACCGGTTTGGATTGAATGAGGGTTTTAAGGAATAATTTTCAGAGTTTTAAATCATTTGTAGGAATTACCTTTTGGTTCTTCCCGAAGGAATGTACTGGACAATGAGGCCCATTGGTTTTTTCAGCACTTCACTATAAGTATTTGCTTCTTTTCCATTTTCAGGATTTCCCCGATTGTCCATTGCTGTGTCTGTATACTGGGGACTCGTCCGTTCCAAATATTGTAACCTCTATAGGTGATTAGTTAGCTCGTTTATTTAGCCTACTATTTCTACTCCTGTGGAAGTAACGATGAATGTGAAAAGAGTCCATGGCAATGTTTTAATAAGTGAGTGTTTCTCAGTGAGACACAGGGATCTTAGAAAGGGAATAGGTGGGGGTTATTTAGCGCAGCATGGGATTTGTGTCACTGTCCAGGCGGTTGTGCTGGCCTAGGGCGTCATATATTTATTGGGTGTGGCGAGGAGGTTTTGGAAAATAGATAGGGAGGTGTTTGTGGGGTAGTCAAGGTAGTTAAAGGGTTTTAGCTGCCTTCGCTTTGACTTTGGCGGTATTGCTGCGGGTGGTACAGGAGCCAAGCTGTAAGTAAGAACATCAATCATGCTGTAGGATTTATGGGACCCACGGGGGGATGAGAAGACAGATGATTGCCCGTTTTGAAATAGGCAAGCTTTATCTTTGTAGTGAGATATTACGGGGTGAGAGGGTGTTATAGAGTCCCCCATCTGCGGGTCAACTGAAATATCGATGTTTTCTGCGATGGATTCAAATAATTGGCTCAGTGGCATGAGTTTCGGCAATTCGCAGAGCAACATCTCGACCCTTTTCATTGTTCCAGTTAACTATTAAAGTTCAACATGAAGCAGTTTTTTTTTGCTTATAATGTTTCCAAACTATTTCAAGCAATGAGTTGAGTGTAGTTACTGTAGCTGCGGTGCGTGCGTATGATTCGCAAACTCACGGGGCATTAAGGCACACATATATCTACAACAGTGTTTGTAACATAGACTACTATTGGCTTCTCTATTTAAAGCATATGAATAGCTTAGCATGTTAGAGTTCAAGTTCTATTTAGAGTATCCACTAGGGCTTGTATTGGGAGCTTGTTTCCAAACAAAAAAGTTCCGTAATGTTTTACGGAGTTCTACGCCGTTTGGCTGTGATGCGCATATATGCAGCTATATAGGC
>WSYH01010769.1:0-22407 GCA_036426205.1 Ascaphus truei | reverse complement strand
GGGAGGGTGGGCGGGGGGGGAGGGAGTGCAAGTGATGGTGGGGGGGGCAGTATGAGTGTGGGGGCGTGGGGGGATGTGAGTGGGTGGTGGTGGGTGGGGGGTGAGGGTAGGGGGAGTGAGTGTGATGGGGTGGGGAGGATGTGTGTTGTGGGTGGGGTGGGGTGTGGTGGTGGTGTGGTGTGTATGTGGGTGTTGTGTGGGTGGTGTGTGTGTGTGTGTGGGTGTGTGGGTGTGGGTGGCGTGTGTGAGGTGTGTGAAGTGGGTGGTGGGGGGGGATTGTGGGGGGGGATGGGGGGATTGTGTGTGGGGGGGGGATTGTGGTTGTGTGTGTGTGGGGGGGTGGGTGAGTGTGGGGATGTGTGGTGGGGGGGGGGGGATGAGTGTGGGGGATTGTGTGATTGTGTGTGGGGGGGGGGTTGTGTGTGTGGGGGGGGATTGTGGTGTGGGGGGGGGAGATTGTGTGTATGTGTGGGGGGGATTGAGTCCCCCACCCTCCCTGCCCTTTGCCCCCCCCTCCCTGCCCTTTGCCCCTCCTGCCCTTTGCCCCCCCACCCTGCCCTTTGCACCCCCTGCCCTTTTCCCCCCCCTCCTGCCCTTTGACCCCCCCTTCCCTGCCCTTTGACCCCCCCCCCCTTCCACTCCATGCCCCCTGCCCTTGCACGCCCGGGCAACGCCGGGTATATCAGCTAGTAATGTTCTAATTATCAGATGTATATACAGTAGCATTTCATGAACAGTTAGCCATCAAACAGTATTTGGAGTCTTGATAAAAAATAAGGGGGCTATGCACTAAGATCCGAGCTTTCGCATTGGCCTGAAAAAAATTAGCACGTCTAATAAAAAATTATGCCGGCGGCGCGATTCACTAAGGCCCTGAGACCATTTTCTATCGGAACGTGCCCAAAAACTGGGTTATCGGTGCGTGTAAGTTTTTTTCCCTCTGGCTAGCGCACTGAAACTTCACGTACATTAGCTAATAGAAAAAAATAAGCCGAACGGTAAACATTTGCAGGAGATTCTGACATCTCCATGCAAGGCTGTACAGGCGATCGTACACAAAATAAATAACATATTTAATAATAGTGTGTATGTAGCCTGGACCCGTTTTTTCCCCAAATTGGATGAAGGGGAGGTTGCACCTAGGGAACGCTCGATAACAGAGTTCCGCACAGAGGGAGCCGTCATGTTAGGGTGGCCAGCGCAGAATGGTCCGGCAGGGTTTTGCGCATGCGCAGGGCAAGGGACAAAAAAGCCTGTGAAGGAGGGAGAGTAGGGGAGGAAGGGGAGTTAGGGGGACTAAGGGTCCCAGCAGCCCCCGCGTTTCCCCCCTGACTCGTCAGAAACCCAATCAGGTACGAGAGGAGGAGGAAAAGGATAGTAGGGAAGGGGAGGCGAGCGGTCAGGTATTGCAGCATGCGGAGGAAGGAAGAGGAGCTTACGGTTTTAGGGACGTGCCAGTCCCTACCTAGGCCGCATGCCCCCGGCCCGTTAGACTTTGAGCCCAGTAGCATGAAGCTGGCTAGGGGAAGGCACATATGTCAAGGTTCCGGATCCCTTATTGTACACGAGTCTACCAGGACAGTTCTAATCCGGGGGAATGGCGGGTATATGGCCCAGCACTAAGTCATAGCGTTTTGTCTGGGTTGGGATCGACCCGGACAATCTTACGGGGTGACTCATCATGCCCTCACCGGATCTTTGTGAAGATAGTTTGCAGACACAGGGAAGGAGTACACAGCAAGGTGAAACGTTCAGTGCAAATGGTTACCATTCCACTCGGACACGGTGTGGCCTGCGGCAGTCGAACAGACTTATAACCCACGGTGATATCACTTGGGGGGGGGGAGGAGAGGGGGGGGAGGGGGGAAGAACTCAAAGATGGAGCTGGACACGGGGTGGGTGAGAGACGCGTGGTTGGAGGGAGAGGAGAGAGGTGAAGCGTTCCAAGGACGCTCGCTGGTTAGTAGTGTTCCCTAGGAGGGGACACCTTGTGATTACGTTATTGGTTGCATAAGTAAAACTATTGGTTACGGTATTGCTTGCGTGTGGTTGTTTCATGTACATAAGTTCCTACAGAAGACCCACTTTACCATAGGGGCGGAAGCTATCGCAGGTGGAGGCTGCACCAAGGTCGATTGTAGATATTTGTGAGACCCCCAGGCTCTCCAGTGGCAGAGGATTTAGGCCTGTGAGCCTACAGGTTGATAGCACATGGTGAGTGGTTGTGTGCCGATAGGAACCAGGGTCTACATTGTGAGGCGATGCTGAGATCTTAGACCTTGGGGTGGCCCCGGAAAAAAAAAAATTCAATATATCGACCATGGCCCTTCCTTCTGCGTCAAGAAATACGCGACTACTTGGGCGCGAGAAACAAAGCGCAGAAGCCCACCGCGCCGCCTAGTGGCGTGTAGACACGACCGCACCCATGGCTTTACCCTTAGAGACATGCAAAACTGGACCTCTACAGAACTACCGGGTTTGCCAATGACTCGCATGGTAGACGTTACTGATACGAGCAAGATGCTAACTGAGAACACCGTGCCTCGTCGATGGGTCAGGGCGTGAGATTCTAGTAGTACTCGAGGCCTAGACCCCTCCCAATATGCCTGCCGCTTAGCTAACTCTCGTGCGCGGGCAGCCCTTGGCTATCCCCGTTCGGATTCCCTGTTGGTGAACTTTGGTGACACGACGACCCCGATAATCGCTGCCCTCCTTCCCGTTGCTCGCATCACTCCGCTGGCCAGGCCGATAGTTGTCCATCAAGAATGAGCTACCCCCTGGGTCATGTCACCCTTCAGAGAAGCGAGGTCTGCGTGCTTAGTAGTGACATGCTGCAGAAAGAACTTAAACTAAATGTATTAAGATAGACCCGGTTTAACCACCCCCTCAAGATTACCGCCGTTAGTGGAAGCGTCAACTGGCCATCGCATCCCAACAGTCTATCCGCGAAGATAAGGCTTCAGGGACTCTACTGTGCCCACCTCGGTTGGGAGGGACGGGATAGACCCTTGCGGAAGAGCCAGACTAGCGGGGGAGGTATGGAAGAAAAGGAAAGGTCTTGTACCGATGTAGTGAAGACGCCGAGTGGCTCTGGTGTGCTGCAGTCCCACCGCGCAGTCCACTTCTCGATCAGCTCTATCCACAGAGCAGTACCCAGACTTGACAGTCTAGCTATGGAGATTGGTTCTGTAACTTAGGTACCGAGGATGATAGGAGTGGCCTTGCGCTAGTACTGGGATCGGGCTCATCATTGTAACGAATACAGTCTTCGCTAAATAAACATAAGGGGTGAGACAGATTGTCTGTCACTATAACCAACGCCGTTGCCAAATATCCTGGGTCCCCTTCCTGCATCATAAATATCTGGCGCCAGCACTCCCCTAATCTTTTTCTAGTTATAAGCTGGATTGAATTACGCTCCCAGAAACAATACAGTATCTACTGGGGGGTCCATCTAGACTCATCCATATTGCAAACTCAGCGGATTCCATCGATAATTTCACGCGAGGGCCCACCCCACCATTCGATTTCTAAAACTGTGACAGCAAGTCAAAGAGCACGAAAACAATCTCACTGCTTCACTCCCCCTTCACAAGTCTAAACGCAGGCAGCAAACCCTAAACCCAAATAGGGAGGTGTGAAAAGAAGGAGAGTAATCCGCCGGCGATAAACCAGCCGTCCGGAATTTCGATGAACAAAATACACCATGGTCACGAACCTTCGCCTCAGTTGGCAGTGTCATCACCGATAACTCCTACCGCAGATAGTGTTCCTAGTTCTATAATGCCTGGAGGGACAAACAGGCCGGCAACATATCTCCACGATGTCGGATGTGGGGCACTCGCGCTCACCGAGAGCCCGTCAACCACAGAAGTTCACGCCTAGGTCATGATATGTCGGTGGTATTACGACGACAAAGCCCGAAACCCCTGTTCCCCCCTTAAAGTGGCGGTCGAAACCCGAAGAGGAGAGATACCGACGTGGGCAGTTACGCGCCTGATCCGAGTACTAAGTAGACACCGGTATTCACCTCCTCCTGCCCTGCTGGCGGATTTACACATAGTAACCATCATTTATCGAGGATTATACAATCAACACCTCCAGAAGAAGCGTCTCTGAAATGGCGGGCCATATCAAAGTAGGAGGGCCTGAGCCGAAATGACGAGCTACCCTATGATGGCATGAGTGACGGTGGATGGAGATAAACAAGCCTCAAACACTGAGGACATCGCAATCCAATAAGGTGGACGCCCTCTGGTGTGGTCTGGAACCCAAAAGAGACACTCTAAGTATCCCATCATCCTGGGACGAATGTATGACAGATGTACTCACAGTCATCCGGGCACTGATCTATCACGAAAACTAGAACTGCACCATGTCAAGCCTCACAGTACAATGGTCCAGGTGGACCCGGGATTCCCTCGGCCCCACCTGCTAGGTGACCCACAGACTGACTGTCTGCGGCCGGGCAGGGCGGACACCGGCTCTTACGGGAAGAAAGCAGAGCGGTACCCGCAGTGTGTGCATATCGGAAGGAGTATGCGAGGAGAGCTCTTTTTTCCGAAGTACGCCCGAAGAAGAAGATGTCCGCCGAGGGTATGGCTAAACGGAATGTCGAATTGGTCCGATCCGCCCATCCCCGTCGAATTATGTGATGGTAAAAATCTTTCGCTCCTTCCCCATGGCCATCGACGCGGGACAAGCGGTTTAGGGAGGATTTAACCCGGTCGCTGGTTGGTGATGAGGCCGTACAAGTAAACGCGCAGAGTGGACGATCACAAAGCGCCAACTAGACTTCGGACTTGTCCGGATTGTCAGATTACTGGAAGGGCGGCTTGTAGTACAGCTGGAGGAGAGATGGTATTCTCTATGGAGAGATGGACTTGTGGGGTGTAGCCGACACGCCCCCAACTACAACATTCGGCATGAGTGATACCAATGCCCTTCAGGACGTCACCGCCGGCTCGCCATCCAAGGACGTGGAAGATGTACGCACGGTCTCCATGTAATGGATAGAGCGGACTCATTGTACAAAGTCACACAAAGTGCCTTACGCTCGCACCATAGTGGTAGTGCGAAAGAGGAAAAGGTATGGTGAGGTTATTGTAGATACCGGAACCTTTAACAATCGAATCGTACCGGACCAGTTACATTTCCCCGTATTATGAGAAAGGAAATCCTGGACCGGCCGACATGGAAGGCAAATGGTTCAGGTGTGTCTGAACCTACGGTCCGGGGGTACCTCGTCACGTCACCTAGTACCGAGTCATGATGATCCAAGAGAAAACGGCGTCTCATTTGTCCACTTCGGGTTATCTGTTCTATCCAATTCACCCGTATGCCCCACCGTCTGGTCACTTACTGTGTTGTGACCCCCTCCATCCCTCCACTCGCGGACAATGGAGATGATTTAGGGGAGACCTGGAACCCCCGTAGAATGTCTCATGTACTTGCGGATTGAATCATAGTCTCGGGAAAGACCTTGGAGGAAACAGCAGTAGGCTCGAACTCCATGAAAGTACTTGACCGATTAGGCGAGAAAGGAGACTAAGCTCTCTTTAGATTAAATGCCGGTTCTGGCGAACCGGTGACGTACGTGGGAACATGTAGTGGCCGTGAAGGAATCGCTACAGACCCAGCCAAATAGAAGGCTTCGTCAACTGGCCCGACCTGACAATGTAGGGGCAGTTTACGATCGTTCCTGGGGTTCTGCGGATATGATGCAGGTGTGGAGGGGTAATACCGAGGGCCAAAGCCCTCAACGGCCTCCTCACGATATATCCGGAAAGACACCAGCCGGAAGGCTATGCCCCTGCCCACCACTCCTTGGGGGACATAATGGACGAAGGAGTGCGAAAAAGCCTTCCAGACCTCTAAAACAGAGTTTAACCGCGGCTCCCATGTTGGCCTATGCAAATCCCGAAACAACCATTGATCTTACACGTGGATGATTAGTCTTGCATGGGTAGGGGCGGTGGTTTTTACATCAAAACAATATCCAGAGGGATATGACCAGTCAGTAGCGTATATCAGCCGCAGCCTGACACCCAGTGGAAAAATAACTATCCATGCACAACACTGGAAGTTCTTGGACCTCAAGTGGGCCCATTTGTCGACAAGCTTCGTGATTATTTGTAGGGTGTGCATTCGAGGTGCGGACCCGACAAAAATCCACGACCTATATTATGACCTCAGCCAAACTCGATGCGGCCGGACCATCGCTGGTTGGCTGCCCTGTCAATTACCATTTCACCCTGAAAAAAAGCCGAAGCCCTTAAAACATTGGGTTTGCTGACGCCCTGTCTAGGCAGCCAGGGTGGCCACTACACCCGATGAGGACCAATGGGAAGAAATCCCGGGACCGGGACTAAGGACTATGGTGGTTACCTGCTATGTGGTACCGATGCCATAGTCAATGATCACAGAAGTGGCATTTTTTTTTCTCAGAATTCCGGGGGGCCAAACTCTCTAGGGGTGCAATCCAACGATATACCGGAGGCTATCGGGATTCCCAGTGGCTGCACGTTACTCCAGACAAGATCCATAGACTGGAAGATTATGGTTACGCTACCCAAGGCAGAAACCGGTCGCAGGTGCCAATCGCCATGCATCCGGCAAAATCGTCCGGCCTCCTCAGACAAGCTCCGGGGGATGGAGAGAAGGTATTATACTGACAAGTTCGAAAACTAGGAGAACAATTGCTGTACAGAGTGGTAGAGTATCATACCAACCAAATAGGATACAAATCAGTTACTACCCAAAGACTACAGATGACTAGATGAGGGCTCTATATAGAGAGTGGGAGTTGGACAAGACTTAGGTCTATTGACGAGACGCTTTTTCTAGCCCAAAATGAGCTTTTGTTCAGCTTTCCTTATTCTTTACACTTTTTTTCTCCAAGTGCCCTATCCCTACACTACCTTTCCTTTCCTTAGTTCCTTACTTCCTTCAGCGTCTTTCTGCCACCCATCCTTCTTTCGCCCCTTTTTTTCTTCTTGGAGAAGCAGTAGAGCATCACTGTCGACGGCTTGTGTTGCGGGTGTATTCAGCGAAAAGACATTGCCCACAAGGGCCGCACTAATGCGGCCACTAAAAAGCACAGGGCCTATGGACTTAGTTGTGTAATGGAATTGCTGATTGATTTGAAACCTGACAGAGACAGACGCATAGGCAATGTGTCGGTCATCAGGGATCATTATACTCGCTAGCCACAGGCCTTCCGACCAAAGATCAGGAAAGCATCACGGTGCCAGGTGCCCAGGGAAAAGTACGTTAGGCCATTACCGGGCTCCCCAAAGAATTCATTTACGGTCAGGGAAGAGACTTTGAAAGCAAACTTATAAAGAAACTGCTGAATCTTGCACAGCGCAAGCACGATCTACCCCCTACCACCCGAAGGGGATAAATGCATTGCCGGAACGGTTCAACACACTACTTGGACATGCTAGGCACATTAAACCGGTGGGTGGGAAAAGACTGAATTGGCGGAGTCGACACGTGGAAACGCTAGGGAATGCCTACAATTGCACGCGACATGACTCCACGGGTTCTCTCCACGTACTTCCTCATGGTTTGGACGAGAAGCGGTGCCGGTGGATATACGAGTGAGAGCTCACGGATGAGGTACAGAACATACTTCATTTCCAATATGTACAGCGATCGCAAGAGAATCTGCCAACGGAGCTACGTACAAGATGAGAAATCTACTGAAAAACTGACGCAGGGAAATAAAGGCTGGGTTTTTACGATCACAAAATTCAAACACAGACACTTAACCCCCGGCTGAGCGTAATCCTCATGTAACCTGGGGAGGGAGGGGGGAGGAAAAATAAATTGGCTGACCGATATGAGGGAGGAGTGTTACGAGGTCGCCTCACAAATTGCCTGGACCTTCCAGATCTACCGACATCAAGGACGCAGAGGGTCGGGTGAAGACATGGCACTGGAATCATTTTGCTCCCTATCCCCGAGTGGAAGAGGGGGATTGGAGTGGCCGGGCATCCCGTTGGCTCGGGGAAGGGACCTCGGAGATGACATGCCAGGGAACTCAACCGTCAAGAAGATTAACAAAGAGGGAACTATCAAGGGGCCCTCAACAGAGCGTACCTCCCGCGAGGAGCTGATGGGGTAAAGGGTGGGGGAGCATTCACCCCGTGGGGGGGCTCCAGGAAATTCATTCACTCGGACCCACTAAAGCCTGTGTTTTGCACAAGTCGGCGATAATTTTAGAGAAATGTAACCCCCTCAAGGGAAGGAAACTCGAGATTCAAGACCAAAATAGTCACTTTCCCCAAGGAGTGGACCCGAAAAATCGTTAAGGCGAAAGCCAAAGGACACGGGCAACCTCCCATTGAGGATGGCCTCACGATCAGTTGGGGCACCCCCACTATGAGGTCAGAAGAGGGCCCCCAGAGCCGCGGACAATCAGTTATGCTGATGGTTCAGTGAATATGTACAAATCGATCTTAGAGAGGGTGTGTTGTACAATTTGTCATTACATAAGGTTTGTAACAGTTCAAAGGTATGTCCAACGGGGGCCGTTGGAAATCACAAGGGGAGGAGGATGTAGCGGGGGACCACGTTTTCCAATTGGATTGAATGACGGGAGATGCACTAGGGAACGCTTACTACGATAACGGAGTTCCGACACAACACAAGAGCGAGCCGCCATGTTAGGTTGGCGCCAAGCGAAGAAGTGGTCAGGCAAGAGGTTGGCATGCGCAGGGCAAGGTAAAAAAAGTCAGCGGGGGGGGGGGGGAAGGAGGAGAGCTAGGGGAGGAGGGGAGTTAGGGGACAAGGGTTACGACCAGCAGACCAAGCATTTCCACCGTGACGCGTCAGAACCAATTCAGGTACAAGAGGAGGGAGGGGAAAAGGAAGAGTGGAGGGGCAGCATGAATGAGTGTCGAGCTAGCTGTCGAGAGGAAGGAGAATGAGCCTCGTGTGTAGGGAAGGCTGCCGCCCCTTACCTAGGACGCATGCCCAAGGCCCAGTTAGACCTTGGAGCCCCCGTAGCGTGAAGCATGCGCTAGGGATTGGCCATAAGGCAGGTAAGGATTCCCTTAACGTGATACGAGTCATACCAGGACAGTTATAAATCCGCGGGGACGGCTGGGACCAGGCCACGCCACTAAGTAGCAGCGTCGGTCTGGGTGGGATAGCCCTGGGAATTAGGGTTGACGTCACGCGGTGGAGGGAGAGGAGAGTGAGAGTTCAAGGGAAGATGGTAGTAGTGTCTTCTCTAGAGGGGCACCTGTGATTACGTTTACTGGTTGCATAAGTAAAAATATTGGTTACGGTATGCGTGCGTGTGGGTGTGTTCAGGATCATAAGTTCCTACGAAGACTCCACTTCCCCTAGGGCGGAAGCGATCGCAGGTGGAGGACGCTTGCCACCAAGGCATAGATTATTGTGAGCACCCCAGGCTCTCCGTGGCAGAGGCTTAGGCCCTGTGAGACCTACAGGTTTTATAGGCACATTGGTCGTGGTAGTGTTCGGTCCGATAGGAACCAGGGATACATGTAATGAGCAGGGGGTCTCCGGAGCTGAAACAGCATTGGTTCCGGTACGGGGAGACCTCCTACTTCCAGGAGAGACAGGCCCAGTTATAGGTTGCCTGTATCCCCGCACTTTTAAGGCTTCGGTCCGTTGACCGGGGGACATTTAAATCTGCAGGGTGATACCTGATATCATGACGTAGGGGGTCCCCGAGGCTGAAACCAATGCGGTTCAGCTCTGGAGACCCCATACACTTCTCACACTACTGTCAAAAACAAACATTTTCAATAAACACGAAAATTCCTTACCCATAGCGGCATATATGCAATGGTAATGAAGCTGCATTAAGGTCATTTTAAAATAGTATGCGGGAGCAGGGGGTCCCATGAGCTGAAACGCACTGATTTCGGCTTCAGAGACCTGCTTCCGTGTTACAGGACCAGGTAGGGGAATCGGCGGCCCAGTGTCGCGCCATTTTATAGCGTCCAAAGACGCGACGTGGCCGCTATAAAGATTGCAGCGACACTGGCACGATCCCCAAACCGGGGCCCCCCTGTAACTAGGGAAGAGGGGGTCTCTGAGCCAGAAATCAAATGCGGGTTTTCACGCTCAGGGGGACCCCATGCTCCCGCACCAATAGTAATAAAATACATTAAAGCAGCTTCATTACCTTAGCGGCTATTCTGCCTATGGCAATGAGGGGTGTAAGGCACACTAGCATGTTTTGGGGACCAATTGCCCCCAATAAACATCGCCAATATACAACACACATCCCCCCGCCCACTCCTATAAAACATAACAATAAAGTAATGGGCAAAATACATTATCCAACATATGGATAATAGATATTTGCCCATTATTAAAACACATAAATCAGCATAAATAAATTGAGTTCTACTACCAACTTGCAATGATGGGCATCCGGTCATCAAAAGGCCTCTGTTGGCCAAAAAAAAGAGCTAATATTTTCAAATGAAATTAACCCCTTAATCACCGTAGCGCATAATAAATCCGCCGACAGTACTTAAGGTGGTTTAACCCCACCCTCCCCCATTCATTGTACAGTTGGGATATATATATAATCTATATATACTTAGTTAAGTTATGGTGGGTAAAAAAAGTGACAAAAACCCTCCACAGCAAAGCATTATAGCAAATGAAAATTTCCTGGTATGCTCAGTGGCATGTCTAGACACGTCTGCAACCCCGCCTTCACCATTATCACCCAGCACACAGAGAACCCTTGAACAGTGGAAGTGCTGTGTGATGAGTGATATGGTGAAAGGGCGGGGTTGCAGACCTGTGACATAATTACACCATATAGTACCAAAAACCCAAAATGGTAAAGGACCTATACATAAACATGTATAAATATAAATAAATAACATGAATCTGAATCTCATAATCATCCAAACATAATAAATTAAACAACAGCACTTTACAAATAAATGATAAGTCCTCTCCCACAAACAGCACCTAGAACAAATATTATAAAATGTCCAAACAATTGCATTTGAGTGTTTAACATGATCATTAATCGGTGATCATGTAACACTATTGCAAAAAAACCAATTCAACATAAAATTCACTAAACAACCACAACTGTACAATGGCCATCCAACGAAATCAAATAGAAACTAAAGCAAGTAAACTTAAAGACATCGAACCATCAATCAATTAAATCCAATTTCCTAATCAATACAATAACAATACAAATCAATATAGAATACTATTCAATCCTAAATTCAAACCATTGAGAAAAAATTTACTTCAAAAGTAACCACTCTCAACACATCTAACTACAGAAATAGCCATTATTTAAAAGGCAGCCCATCAATAGTACTACTGCAGAGCATTTTGAAAAATCACATGTTACTAAATAAAAATTACATTAACATCACAATGTATCAAGAAAGCTGCTAAAATTTGTAAGAATGGAAAAGAGAACTAAACATTAGCACAACACGTATACTGATAGGGGAAGCCCTGCCTGCTGCCTAAACAAGTTGATAAGTGCAACGGTTGCTTTGGTGTTGTATAAATGGAGGGGAGTAGGGTGGGTAGAGATAGAACACAAGGTAGCACTCAGGGTGCACGTCTGTATGAGAGTGAATATTTTGTAAAAACACATAACCTTATTAGTGTACCATATGAATTAAAATAATGGGTATTAAAAACAGATACCTGAAGGTATTCTGACCGTCAATACTCGAAGGTCAGGGTCTCTGATAGCCTGTGTGTGTACCTTGATTTTAATCAGGTTACACACTAAACAAATCTTGTAAGGATATGATGTTAAAAGGCAATTCGTACAGGGGGCTATAGGGTAAGTATTGGGGTGCAATTCACTCGTGGACAGGAGTAGAGTAAATGAACAGAAACTTGTGAATGTATAATCGAGTGGATTAAAATATGATTGCATGAAAATAGAACAGTTCCCGATACAATGAGTCTCCATAGAATGGTTCGAAGGGCGTATTGATATTGCGTCAGGTTGACCTAGGTAACCTCCTTATGTGTGCGGTGGGTAGGGGATCTTGAACCTCTAAGAAACCTATAGGGAGGCCTAGTGTGAAACAGACTGTTGTCGTTGGAAGTTGGAAGTATCACCTTTTAGTGCTGGCAGGGAGCCCTGAGGAACAGCAGAAAACGGGGAACCCTAAAAAGATACTTTAGCCACATTTAAGAAAACAGGGCCTGTAGCAAATTGGAAACGAGGGCTCAACAGTGTCCAGCGGGGCACACTCTGAACGCCTGATGATAGTGCAGGCAGGGAGAAGAATCAACTCGCGGTTAGAGGACATGGCTGAGGAGGGAATCAGACCAATGCGAGTGTCAGTGTAAGACAAGCCGCAGACCAGAATGCTCTTATCTTTCGATTCTCGAGAAGGTAGATGATTGCCCCCCCCCCCTCCCTGCCCTTTGCCTTCCCCCTCCCTGCCCTTTGCCCCCCCTTCCACTCCATGCCCCCTACCCTTCCACGCCCGGGCAACGCCGGGTATATCAGCTAGTGTTTTATAAAGTAAAATGCAGTCAGAACTTATGCTTACTTCCGTTCTATTATGTACTGTAATAGTCTTTCTATGAGTATTACAGATGCGGTGCATTGCTGAACTGCATTGTTCTACATACCGTTCACATACAGCTATCACTATAAGCAACAGAAGTAGCAGACATTTTGAGATGCTGTGGCTCAAAAGTGTATACGGGTGCAGCCAGGTGAAAACATTTTTAGATACAGATATAGCCAATGGTCTGACAAGCTGTGGCGTGCTCCTGTGGGTGATAGCCTCGCCTGACACACCCAGGTAATTCAAAACAAAATGGCCGCTGATTGAACCACCTGTGCCGAAGCAGGGATATCCTGAAAACCTGACCTGTTGGTAGCCCTTGAGGACTAAAGTTGACCACACCTGATGTAGTAGCTACATCAAACTGCACCGAAACGGTTAAGGATTATTTTAACCCCTTATTAACGGCAAAAATATAGGAATGAGTAATTTTATGGAGCCGTTGTGCACAAGAGCTTCTTAACACGGACTACAATAAGTAGCAATGTTTGCATGACCTACAATTCACCTCCCCACATCCCTGCGTACTAGTGGAAAAGTAGTGCTCTATGTATTTTCCACACTGCCTGACTAAACGTCAAGTCTAGCAAATGGCTCGTTCAGTATTTGATTGCTAAATTAATATTGGACTCAGACAGAAATCATGCTATTATTATTATATATTATTATTGTGCCATCTGCACCATCACAGCTTTCCATGCTTTGTCTTTGTCAAAATCCCTCATAGTGTTGTCGGAAACCTGCGAACAAATGGGTACAAAAAAAAAATGGGTTTTTGCCGACTAACTCAGTCACTCTACACAGAATAAAGAAACAAAGATTCATCATTGAAATATATTGTCCAGTTTATATTTGCAAACACCTCTCACATTGTCTATGCCATATTTAGAGTTTGTACAGAATATAGATGTCAATTTAATAATACATTTAATGCCAGTAGTAATACATTTAATGCCAGTAGTAATACATTTAATGCCAGTAGGGGCATGTTGCAAATAGATTTCTTGGAGGCCTATCCTGAATTAATACGTTAATAAAATAATCAGGTACCATCTTGGTACTTTCTTGGTGAATCTTAAACCAAGTAAACCAAGTGCAGTATATTGGTTGATGACTCCTTTAAAGAGAGGCAATCCACGCAGATATATATATAATATAATAGATATATATAGTATTATATATACTATATATATACAGTGTTCGACAAACCTATACATTTGCTCGCCCCGGGCGAGTGGATTTAACCCCCGGGCGAGTAAATATTGGCCCAAGCAGCACACGTTTGGTACTAGGTGGCGAGTAGATTTTTTTGTGTGGCGAGTAGATTTTTTGGTGATTTATCAACCACTGTGTGTATATATATATGATACACAAAGAAGCCTGCAACAGACCTATATCAATAAACTGTGCTAAAACCAGTTCAATGAGGTGTAAGTAATAACACCACTGGCGGTGCTGGTGATGGGAATAACATGAAAACCAACACAGAAAAAAGAGAATCCCCTGATAGCACTCTAGCATACAAAAGTAACAAAATGTATTAATCACAAATACAAATAAACATACATGGGTTAAAAGGGAGCGGTGGTGTCCTACCTGCTGTAGGATAGTACTGAAACTCCTTAAAGACAAACATATATATATATTTATATATAAATATACCTGCAATTTTTCTATACTTGTTAATAGTATGCACCCGGCATCTACTAGTGTGCGTGTGTGCGTGTGTGCGTGTGTGTGTAAAAAACAAATTAAACCAGCACACAAAATATACAATATGATGTATTAGTGTATGCAAGAAGTATGGGATAACATAGACCATAAATAGAGATTTATTATCGGAACTTTGGCTGGCGGAATAAAGATATATAAGTAAAAGCAGGTGGGAAAGGCAGCTCATCAAGGAATAACCAATTCCTAAAAACACATGTGAAAAAAAAACAAATTGATGAGTGCACACTCCTAATTGCATATATTAGTGTTTCCCAACTCCAGTTCTCAGGGAACCCCAACAGGTCAGGTCTTAAAGGATATCCCTGCTCTAGCACAGGTGGGTCAATCAGCGGCTCAGTCATTTTGACTGAGCCACCTGTGCTGGAGCAGGGATATCCTTAAGACCTGACCTGTTGGGGTTCCCTGCGGACTGGAGTTGGGAAACACTGGCATATACTGTATAATTGTGAAAATGTAATAAAAATCAGACAACATTTGACCACTGAAAAATAGTGGGAAATAAGAGAGAGATAAAATGGATTTGAGTGGATGCTGTATCCTTAATAGGATAGATGAATGTAACCTTTTAGGTTAATGGAGTCTCTGATATGTGTGTGCCTATTGAAAGACTATGATCACACAGTCCTCCTAGGAAGACTGGTAAAGATGGTAGGTAACTTTGATGTTAAATGCACATATACAAACAGTTCCAATTGTAGAAAGTTCCAATTTTATGGCTGATTTTCAAAGCTTCCGTGGCCTGCAGGCCAATAGGACGCCGTGATGTCACCTGGTGCGGCTTCCTATTGGCTCATGTGACGCGGGAGCTTTTAACTGCAAAAGAGATACCGGCACCCTTTTTGAAGGTGAGTATCTCTGGACCAGGGAGTCCCCGCAGCTGAAATTATCGGAGTTCAGCTCCAGAGACCAATTGCTTCAATTCTGTATATAAAGAGGAAAAAAACCAGCTTGGATTGCTCCTTTTAAAACCTAACATAAGATTGTATTACTATTTTTTCTTCTGCAACAAAAAAGTCAGAGCGTTACTATTCCTGATGTGTTCCTTTGAACAAATCTGTTACTTATGTGCAGTGTATGTTTCCAACCTGGTCTAACGGGTGTTATGAAGGTCTGCAAAAAAATCCCAAACTATATGTACACTAAAACAATACAATGCACATGGTGTGTTAGCTGGGCAATGAGGCTTGATAGAGAACCAGAAGAAAAAAAAACTATTTGGAGAGTATTGCTGCATTAGACAAGTATTGTTAGCGGGAAAAATAAACTAGATAACATTAGGGGACTTCGTAACTAAGATCATATATAAATCTGTTTTGGGAGTCAACATTTTAGTGCTAATAAGTAGTACAGACCTTCATAAAATGTGCGTCGTATGTCGTTATGACACTTCACACATATGACGCATAGTTGTGGTTTTGATGCTGCTGGCACAGATGGAGAAATATCAGGTTAGCAGAGAAGCACACAAGCGCTAATTTTGCTCCAAAAAAGCTATTTGCAACACTTGGTACGAAGGCCCCTAGATGCTTAAAGATGGTACGAAAAAGATGAAGGAACATTTTTTAGGTCGCCAGGACAGGTATAGTTTCACATACAGTATGGCCACAGTGAACTGATAGCAGTGATACGTTTAATAGGTTAAATCTTGGTAAATAAAGTCTTTTAAAAAAAAAAAGAGAGAGAGCAAGTTTTATGGAATGATACTTGAAAGTATTTCCGTTAATGTGTTTGAACACATGGAAATTGAGACTGTGGAGTTGTTTCAGTTGTACGCTGAGTACCCTCCCTCAGACCCGGCCTGGTTTTCCCATAATACATTACATTACCATGGGCAAGGAAGAGACAAACTAAAACTACAGGCCTTAATTGAATTAGCTGTGGTTATCTCTTCTCCAGCACGGGAAAGACCGCCCCAGATCATATTGATTAGAGTCATACGAGTATATTAAAGGTCTCATGTGTGATTTACAGATATAGCCAACATTATTGCAGCCAATAATCGCAAGTTATTGCATGATAACTACTGTCTCTGTAAGTTCTCCCTACTTACCACTTAGATTGTAAGCTCTTCGGGACTGGGACTCCTTTTCCTATTGTTACTTTTATGCTTATTCCTATTATGTGTTATATTATTATGTCACGTGTATTACTACTGTGAAGCACTATGTAATAACTTTATTTCATATAGCGCTTTTTTCCCAATGGGACTCAAAGCGCTTGACAATTACAGTACAGTATAGTGCGGGTTACGCAGCACATAGGAATTGTTACAGGCACAGGTCCCTGCCCAGATGAGCTTACAATCTATGATTTTGGTTCCTGAGGCACAGGGAGATAAAGTGACTTGCCCAAGGTCACAAGGTGCTGACACGGGGAATTGAACCAGGTTCACCTACTTCAAACTCAGTGTCATTGTTTACAGAGTCAGCGCTTTTAGTCAGCTTCTCCTTAAATAAATATATACATACATACGAAGTTACCAGTGGCTCGTGTTTTAACACGTTATCGCAATTGATTTCTATCGTGTGATTTAGTGCCGCACTGCACAATAACGGGTGAAAATACATTGGCTACATCTCTTAATATTTATCTGTCTAGGTGGCACTCACTTCATTATTTCTGTAATCCTGCGTATTCAAAGGTGATATGTTCCAGGATGAATTGTACATCTTCATTTGTGACTTGTAGTGTACACATTGTATGGCAGTGGCACTGGTAAGCAAAGCCTGCACCAGCAAGATCAGCATCAGAAGTAATAGAAGAACATCATAAAACTGCTAAAATGAAAAAGAAACATTCAATGTGTCAAAAATACAGTCATAAAGATGTATCTAAAAAAAAACTATGTAGCCTAGTGCCCCTGGCTATAGCCTTTCCACTAGTCTCAACACTAGAAGTACTGATAGGAACAGGCAGTGTTGGGGTTAAACTCCTGCACAGGGCCTAGCCTGCAGTTGCAGCCTGGATGGGTACAATGTTGCCATATCCAGGGGCAGGTCTAACCGCCAGTTGGAGTGTCATACCTGGGGAGGGTACTGACTGGGTCACATGCAGATGGTGTGATGCCTGTCAGTACCTGGACCTGCCCTGTTATGGAGCGGTGTTACAAGCCCCTCCCCCGGGTATAAAAGAAAGCCCTCCACCAAATTGTGTGTGTGTCTTCCATCCCTGAGAGGAGTGGGAGTGAATCCCCTTGCCCCGTCAGGGACCTGAGGAGAGGCTTCTGAGGCCTCAAGCCTCTGGGGTCTGCTCCATGGACTGTGGAGGAGGACTAGCTGTTGTCTGAATAAAGATCCAGTTGTACCCACAACCCTGTGTATTATTTGGGGAAGAGTGTGTGCCTGTGGGGACCAATCCCGCATCTGCCAGGACCCTCATGGGATGGAGGCGCTGCACCCTAAGAAGGAAAAGCCTGTCCTGTTGCTGCTCCCATACAACACCAGCGGAGCCCTCAGACGTCCTGTAAGAACCTCAGGTGAGCTAACAGCATCAGAATACACCCATGTAGTTACCAGATCTCCGGTAGAGTGGGGAACAGGGACTACAAGTATATAGAAGAGAAAGTCATCCTTGAATATAAATCACTGCAATGTATTACATACTGAACACTAAACTATAGTAAAAAAAAACTTGTAATAGTATCTGGCTTTAATGCAACAGAACATGTAGCAATACATGTTTTTTTTATTATTATTATTATTACATGATTGAAGCTCCGGGGGCCCCCTGCTTTCAGAGATATGTACCTTCGTAGGAGGTGTCGGTATCTGCAGCCAGAGAACTGTAGGCCTAACATAATGGCAGCGTTTAAATGTCCTGCATCACGCGGGCCAATATGGAGCCGTGACGTCAACCCTTGCGGCTTCCTATTGGCCTGTGTGACCGGGACATTTAAACTCCACAGAGATACTGGCACCCCCTATGGAGGTTAGTATTTCTGGCAGCAGGGGGTCCCTGGAGCTGAAATGAACACCATTCAGCTCCGGAGAGACCCCCTGCTTCAATCCTGTAATGAAAAAAAATAAAAATCATGAAGTGCTACATGTTTTGTTGCTTTAAGTAGCAGTGAATAGTGATACAGAATGAAACTTAACTTCTAATTGCATTTTTTTAAGTATATATATTTACAAAAACTAATAATACAATGAAAATGCTAAATAGTGCCCTTTACAAATTAGCCTATATTTAAGGCTAACATAGTCTGGGAATATCTGCTGTAGGTTGTTACAAATACAGCCTCACTGACAGAAATGGCTAAAGTGCAGAGGAAATAATGTTCACAGAGAAACTACAAGAGCAAAAATTGCCCAAAATAACAATGTATCCTTTGCCCATTCACATTCACTTACAGTATCCTAATTTAATACCAGAAAATTCTATCAAGTTTACACTGGTACATATTCTATGTGCAAAAATGGGTGAAGAGAATTTTGCAATTTTTGAGAGCAGGGATAAAAGTGTTGAGAGTAGAGAAAAAGTAATAGCCCTCCTTAAGATCATAGAATCTCAAAATGCAGGGCAGTCGGGCTTCCCGATAACTGCTACACCATATCGGCTCCTCCCAGACAACGTGATCGCGTATAGTGATGAGTCACGTCTTTTACCCCAGCGGTGCGCAAATTGGGGGGCGCTAGATTGTCTGGGGAGGGGGGCGGGGGGGATAGCACGGGTGTTACAGAGGCCCCACGCTTCCCCAAAGGCATTTAAAATAAATGCCGGGGATCGCGTGAGGCCTCTGTAACTAGTTTACTTACCTTCGTTCCAACGACGCGTCTCCATGGCAATCGTTACTATGGCAACGTGACGTCACACGACCCTGCTACGTCATTTGACGCCGGGGCCGTGCGGGAAGAGGGGGCGCGAGCCGAAAGAGAGGAGACAGGGGGGCGCATGAAAATAAGTTTGCGCACCCCTGGTTTACCCAACGCACGTTTCGCCGGTCAAGCGGCTTCTTCTGGGTTAAAAGAAACAGAGCCATGTTCCCGCCCTCACCTGTGACGCACACCAGACCCATTCTGGCTTCCCGTCCTCACCTGTGACGCACACCAGACCCATTCTGGCTTCCCGCCCTCACCTGTGACGCGAAACCGGAAGTGACGCGACGGCAGAGACTGATGCGGAACTACACTGTGAGGTGCAAGTCAAAGTGAAGCAACGGGCAGCAGCTTCACATTCCACCACCCTCCTATCGGCAGTTCTCTCCACCACCCATCTTATTCATGGAAAATGTGAGTTTCCTGAACATTTGTGATTAATACATATTTATGGTTTATACAGTATGCACTATTTGTGGTTTCTTTCATTTACATATCATCCACTCCACTGAGAGGCATCCTGACCCCAGATACACAAAGGGCTCCAGTCAGAGAGAGATGGATCTCTGACATGCAGTAACATTCTACGATTTTTGTGAGTTCATTTCCTATACTGATTATTTCTATAGCAGTGATCTACCATCTGCACTATATATACTTTTATTTTTTACATATCACGAGTTTATCCTGCGCTCCTCCTCAACCCCAAGAAAAGAGAACTCCACAATCCTGGGACTTGAAACTGTCCCACCAGAGGAAGTTGAGCTGCACTTGTACACTATTATTTTTTGAATATCACTGTATGGTGTTAAGTTTATTTTTGTGTACTTTAGGTGTGTCACTAATTACACCAATCTAATATCACTTGGGAAGCGCCCAGTCCACCCACATTCCCCACTCCCCCACCCACTTTCACATGCTATAGTAACCTGAAGTGGTGAAACACAAGCGGCCAATAGCGGACCTGCAATGGCAACTGTAAACTTCCAGGTAATGTTAGAAAACAGCACCAAACTAATTAATGGAAAGAAACTAAGGATCATTTATTTGTGAACAGATGAAATACATCTTTTATCTATTTCATGAACTACAGTAAAACTAAATGGCTGTTGCAGAATAAGCAAAAAAAATGTATTAAACATAAAAAGTGGACGATAAAAAAGTCTGGCCTCAAGATTGGGAATTATATTCAGTCACTTGGTATAGACCATCACATATCAATATCACGCTCCCAAGATTCAACAAAGTATCCAGCCGCTCCTCCTCCTCCTACCGTGCACCTCACAACTGGAACAATCTACCGGAGACTACCAAAGCCACAACCAATCTAAGGTCTTTAAAAACTAAAGCGGTCTCACATTTGAATCTGGTCTGTATCTTTTACACATGCCCATAACATATATTATCTTTAACAGTTCGTGCAGTGTCTTTAAATATAATGTACAACCCTGTTAATTTAATGTAACGATGTACTGTTATCATAACTCTGTGCCCAAGACATACTGGAAAACGAGAGGTAACACGCAATGTATTATTTCCTGGTACAACATTTTATATATAAATAATATGAATATACATGTGACATAATCTTTCAGTATAACCAACGTCAAACTGATGAGATCCAAAAAGTCGAAACAGCTGTCTGTGAGTAGGTTTACTGGCTATGCAGTTCTTTAACCCAGGCTGTGCTGAAAAGTTGTGTAATATGGCAGGTATACGCTAATAGGTGTCCATGTTAAAATGGATTTTAAGCAAAAGGTGACACAGTGCTCATTTTCATGTAATTTCCCAGACTATAATGGGTGGGTTACTTCTTAAAAGTGGATCCAAACCAGTACAAAATACAGCACCATTTCCATAAAAAAAGGGAATCTTATTGAAAGCAATTGTAGTTTGACATTTTATAAATCTGGTGTGATTCTTTCGTATCAGAGTTTTGCCCACCGGGATTTACCAGCCTCTGATATGTGTTATCGCACAGCCTGACATTAACTTGAACAGTAGTAAACATAGGATCGCGGCACGTTAACCCCTATTTGGAGGTTTGTGCTTATGATGCCTAATGCATCAGCTAGAAAAGTGAACATTGCTTTAATTTATTCTATTGAATAGTTTCATTCTTTAGTGCATGGGATATGTTAGAATAAATGGATGACTTTAAAGGTATACGTATGCCATTTTTTTTGGATGGTAATCGGCATCGCAGATAATGGATGGTGAAAGGGTTAAAAGTAAAAGCCAGACCTCCATTTTGTCTTAACCATTCTGCCTGAACTTTTCCCTGAACTAAGTGATATATGTACGCAAGACACAACTCCAAACATGCAGGCCGTTTTTATCAGCTTTCGCTAGTTATTGCAAAAAACAGCACTGTTCTGTTGTCTGGACACCAGTTCTTTGTTTTCTTTGAATCGGCTTGGCCGCAAGTTTTGCTTACGAAACAAAGGCTATAGATAATGTGTATGAGTGGAAAATTCCCACTAGGCTGTCATTTTAGTAATATGCTAATATTGTTACTCCCCTATTAACACTTTTATTTTCCTTGTATAATAGTATTGCTTTTCCGTAATAAAGTTGAGATGAAAATTAGAATCACTCTCTGTCTCTTTCTTCATTTCCCGAGCGCTCGTACGTCATCAGATCGAGGTCCAACAGCCCAGGGCGTGGTTAAGTCTCCCCGGGTACAGCAACACTGATTCCAGTCACGGCAGGTCCCTGGCCCGTATTGAGTTTAAGAACCTTACAGGTGCCCGGGACAACCTGAGGTCCCCTGCCCATTTTAACCAGCAAGAACCTTACAGGTGGAAAACACGATCTCCAGGCAGATCCACTCCTCCCATGGGCACATAGAATATGGAACAAAGAAAAGGACAAAACATTGAGTAATATTAATATTGCCTTTATAAATAAAAACGATTCAGTAGCCTGATTCCATTAAACTCACATTTAAAAAAAAAAATATAAAGCAGCGTTTTAGGAACAGTGGCTTAGCAAGCACAGCAGTCCCCACCACACCACTGTGACCCGATCACTGCTACTCCCGCATCACGTGCCCGTCTCGCGAGACTACGGCTCTCCTGATCTCAGGATGTTGGTAAGTGGTAGTGATTGGGACGCTGGACACTGCGACACGTATTCACAGTTCTTTGTGATCTTTCGGCTCACCGGATCCCCAGGAATGTGCTCTAAGTACAACTGCTCCGGCCAATGCAAATTCTGTAACTGACTGAAAACGCGCAATCAATCCGGTGAGCCGAAAGATCACAAAGAACTGTGAATACGTGTCGCAG